>JACCPG010007574.1:0-15673 GCA_016069955.1 Drepana arcuata
CACCAAATATACCCTGGTGGAAAGTGGGTGTGTGGGTGTTACTACATTACCCACACACTTTCTGCCTACTCTCCGGGGACCCTTCTGTGGAAGGCGGAGGATATATTTATATATTTTTATTGTAAAGATTGTAAAGATGAAGAAAGGCATGTTACGTTGGTTTGGACACATAGAAAGCATGAGTGAAGAAAGATTGACGAAACAGATATACAAAGCAAAAGCGTGTGCAAGAAGAGGCAGAGGAAGGCCACGTTCCAACTACCTGGATCAAATAGATCGGACTCTGAAGGACGGGAACGTTAAGAGTACTCGAAACCGACGAGCATGTATGAAGAGACTGATGAATGTGGACGAAGCGAAAGAAGTATGTAAGTCTAGAGAGAACTGGCGCTCTATACTCTCTGCCTACCCCGTTAGGGACTTGGCGTGATGATATGTATGTGTATGTATGTATGTATGTATATATAATATTTAATCTAACAACCGACCAACCAATTTGAATTTTACTCGGTATAGGGTTCAGCATGATTAAATGTATGCATATACGCAATGAAATAAATTCGTCAGAACACGGTTAGTTACATAATGCGATGTTTTAATGTACACAGTGATTGAATCGCACTTTCCGCCACCTAATAATAGGTATAAACTTACGCCTTGTAGGCAATATTTAAAAAACAATGCGAGAAAAAGAAATCGAACCTCACAAACACATGTGAGGTTCGATTTGGAAACTGATACTATGAACTAGTATATGGTTTTATTGATATATGTATATCCTTTGTGCTAACCGAGCTAATAACCTATACCCGTGTCAAGTTTCATCGAATTTTGTTAAGCCGTTCTGGCGTGATTGTGTAACCAACATCCCCAAAAACATCGTATTTATAATATGTATAGGATGGACTTCCTGGCGGGTATTCAATGTAAATATTGAATCAAGTCGTTCCGAAGTCACTGGCTCATATGGTGTTTTATCATCATAAAAACGGCTATAAAACAAATTATTGGTAATTTCGTGTTGCCAGGAAGTTGGGCAGTATTTGAACGGAGTGGCCAGTTCCTCCATAATGGACGCACTTTGCGAGGGTAACGCACTGCACGCCTGGTTATATTGAGGTCGTACACTTTGCGATCAATCACGACCGCCCCGTTTGGGGTTTCAGCCACTTCATTTACATGTGATCAATCATTTTTGCCCATTTTTAGGTTATGTCAGTTACAAGACTATTAGGTTTACGTTTGTTATTGAAAAGTATTTTAATGTTTTGTAATTAGTTTTGCATAAATACCTACATAGCACCCCCTACAATAATAACGGCTTCTTTATTTATTAATTCATTAATTAATTACTACTCACTCGGACGAAGATATATTTTAGGTGCCAACGTAACACCTAAAGATTTTAATATCGAATAATGATATTTTTCAATGGACTCGCCATCTATCACGTTGGCACCTAATATATCTCTGGCGGAATGTGGGTGAGTGGGACCTATACACCTCTGCCTACCCTTTCGGAGACGATTATGGGAAGGCGTGTGGATATACATATATATTTTTTCAAGTTAATTAAAGACTAAAATATTCAAACCAATTAATTAATTCTATAAAAAACATGAAATTAAAACGTGAAGTCTTAAATGAAACAAAAAGGAAACACGGAAAACCTTACTGCAACAACAAAGTAGAATCGTTTTAATTTAAATGTAGGGCTTGGCCCTTTTTCCTGCATTAAGTTGTTATGTATAAATAAACGGTTTCTTTAAAAAAAACAAATCGTTATATGTTACCCTACCTAGGTATATATTTCCTATATTCTTCAGCCTTCCCCTTCCCCCATAACGCCTTCCCCCATAAGGGTCTCCGAAGGGGTACGCTTTCCGTCGGAGATATATTTTAGGTGCCAACGTGATAGATGGCGAGTCAGTCGCCGTTACTCAAGCACAGCTATACATACGCCTTTGAATTGTTTCTCAAGCGAATGCAGGTTTCCTCTCGATGTTTTATTCACCATGGAGCTCGTGGTTAGCGGCCTCTCTCGGCCCTTTATGGGGTATAAAGGGCCTGGCGGTATGATATTTAAAAGCTTTATTTTTTTTTATAAATACTCACGCTTATACTAAATCCCACGCTAATACCACCTCACGGTAAATACCACGTCACAACTACTTAAATCAAATCGATGGGCACATCAAAAGTACTCGAAATCGGCGAGCATGTATGACGGGACTAATAAATGTGGATGAAGCGAAAGAGGTTTGAGAGTCTAGAGTTGGACTGGCTCACTCTGCCTCAGTCGGCTTGCCTGCCTCTACATATAATATGTATTTATATATCGCCTTAACCTGTTTTAGAAACAATTATCGCACCAACCTAACAATTAGTACTCACACGCTAGATTTACACATACACATTGTTTAATAAATTTAAGTGTTTGCTCAAGACAATCGCTATTGTGAAACCGGCCTAATGTCGCAGGTTCAACCTCGGTTCAACCCTAATTAAATTCTCGATTCTGCTGCAGAGTAAAGATGTGTGCATAATTATTATATAATATAAAAAAACAATGTAATATAATCCTCACGCCTCCCCACAAGGGTCCCCGAAGGGGTAGGCAGAGGTGTATGGGTGATTTCCGACAGAGAAATATTTTAGGTGCCAACGTGACAGATGGCGAGTCTTTCGCCGTTACTCAAGCACGACTATACATCAGCCTTTGAATTACTTCTCAGACGTATGCAGGTTTCCTCTCGATGTTTTTCCTACACCGTAAAGCTCGTGATGTGACTAATCACTAGGTATTTAAGTTCAGAAAAACCCATTGGTGCAGTCGGGATTCAAACTTGCGATCTTTGTGTCGTAGGGAACTACGCGAACCACTCGGCCACCACGTCTTTAGATAAGATTCGTTTTAGATTGTTATTAAAAAGAAATAAGTCAAAATAATTCAGATTAGTAAATATTTAACTTGATGTAATAGGATAAGAATACTGCAAATAAAAAATATTTTGCTAAATCCCTAACCAACAATAAAATAAGAAAATAAAATCGATTGGTTAAAATTATTAATTCTATAAAACCAGCAAATGTATGCCTGATTCCTGAACGAATCCTCGCTCCTCTCACACAGCACACTAAAAACTATAACCAAAACAAAACCGTTCAGTCGGAGGTAAGCATATAAAATTACTGAAGATTTTTCAATTTTACCAGCAGCAACAATAATAACACGATAAAAAAAACCCGAGTGTCACAATTGAATTTCGAACACAATTTTTTAAGACACAGGTCACCGCGCGTTCGGCCTCTGTAAAGGCCGGTCGCAGACTGCCCGGTCGGTGGGCGGGGTAAGGGGCAAGGGGCAGAGGCACCGCCGCCGCCCGCCCTAAGCCTTAGGCGCTGTATACACTGGTTGGATTGGAGCATTTGGAACACACACGCAACATTGATGGACTTAATTTGATTTTAGAACTGATATTGATTTGTTTTGTAGCTACGTTTTTATAGTTGCTATCAAACGTCACGTTTGTATGTAGGTATGTATGTATGAAATATAAGATGTAAAACATTAATACATACACATCTTCACGCAGAGTCCCTCTCGGGGTTGGAAGAGTAGAGTAATTTTAAGACCTCTTTCGAACAACAATGAAAATAGTAATAAAAATATCCTCACGCCTTCCCAAGGGTCCTCGAAGCGGTATGCAGAGGTGTACAGGTAGAATAATAATAAACTATACTTGTATGTGTAATATTAATGGACTATACATACAGGTATGTAAGTCTAGAGACAACTGGCGCTCTATACACTCCGCCTATCCCGTTAGGGACTCGAACACAGAGTGGCTACTACTTCTGGTAAGCGTAAATAAGCTGCGGTTACCGTTTTTCATCGGGTGGACCGTATGCTTGTTTGCCACTCTTGTTGTATAAAAAGAAGAAAAATTGCTTCCTTTCATTTTACCCTATCACATATTTGACCAACTGTCATATTATCTAAGACACCCTGTATATTTGTATTTTAAAGCCGATATTCTCTGCCTACCCCGCGGGGGACTCGGCGCGACTTAAACAAATGAAAGAAAGCCCGAGCATTGTATAAAATTATACGCAGTTATAGCACAAACAAAACAGTATTGATTTATTAATTGACCAATAAATAACTACACAAATAGCATCCTGCCGAGCCACACGAGCGTTTACAAATAGGCCAGATTACATACAACACTCATACAACACACAACCGATGCCCAGTAGAGCGGCACGTTGCACAATGGACGAGTTGCATCACTGGCTAAGCAACTGCACTGGTCGCCATTTTTTATACCACTAAGGTGGCCAACAGGCAAACTACTGCGTTTGATCGTGGGAGCCATGGTGGCCGAGTGGTTCGAGCAGTTGCCTGCGACGCAAAGGTCGCAAGTTCGAATCCCGACTGTACCAATGAGTTTTTCTGAACTTAAGTACAGTGATTAGTCACACCACGAGCTTTACGGTGAAGGAAAACATCGAGAGGAAACCTGCATACGTCTGAGAAGAAATTTAAAGGCGTATGTGTATAGTCGTGCTTGAGTAACGGCGATGGACTCGCCATCTGTCACGTTGGAACCTAATATACCTCTGGCGAAAAGTGGGTGTGTGGTTATTACCTATACACCACTGCCTACCCCTTCGGGGACCCTTGTGGGAAGGAGAGAGGATATATATTATATATTATAAATAAGATATAATATAATTTAAAATTGTAGTTAATACAATATACTTGTGTTGCTGATGTGAGGTTGCGACGCCACGACATTAGATCCTAGTCCCCGAAGGAGTAGGCAGAGGTGTATAGGTAGCACCCACACACCCACTGTCCGCCAGAAATATATTTTAGGTGCCAACGTGACAGATGGCGAGTCCATCGCCGTTACTCAAGCACGACTATACATACGCCTTTGAATTGCTTCTCGAACGTTTGCAGGTTTCCTCTCGATGTTTTCCTTTTTCTCGATGTTTTCTCGTAATTTAACTATAAATAACCGTAAAGCATCAAAATCAAATCAAATCAAAATCTTTTTATTTCACATAGGCCCAGGTGGGCACTTATAAAACGTCGAAAAAGAAGCACGGTTCGGGTTGGTCGCTTCCATGGAGAAGAACCGGCAAGAAACTCCATGGTTACTCTTTTCAAATCATTAGGCATATAGAATAACAATATTTTTCGTTACAGCATTAGTACCCAAGTATGGGGGAACAACGTAGGCCCGTAGCAATATAATTTCACAGAGGTATTATAAAGTTCCGTGTGTCATGACGCAGACGCACAGAAACATTAACGGGAAATCAATATTTCAATACATATTGACATAATATATGATGGGTATGTATGTATAGTGAGATGATTTTTCGATAACATTTTGTTTAACAATCACGTAACTATTTGGAAAATTACGTACTGTATAGATAGTGACATCCACGAAGACGCGCCCCATTTTTCTCCCCTATAGTTTATAGTGTAGGTGTGCAACCTTCCACTAATGTTTGAGTATTGTCGGTACACACTGATTACCTATGAGTGCACACGCTCACTACAATTAATAGAGTCAGATCACACTCCCCGCACCCCGTGGCCCCCTCGACTAGAAATTGGTGGGGCGCGTCTTCGCGGATGGCACTATCCATATTCGCAATTGTTTAGAATTTTTGCTACGTAGTTAATGCGGCTTAGTTGTGAACAAAATCGGTTTTTCGACATTAGTTCATTCTCGACTATACCAATGAGCTTAACTTAAGTTTCTGAACTTAAGTAAAATCAAAATCAAAATATTTTATTCAACGTAAGGGACACAGGGAACACTTATTGAACGTCATATACTTAACAAAAACTAAAGTTACCACCGTTTCCAAGAAAAATACCTGCCAGGAGAAGAAACGGCGAAACAAACTCCCCGGTTTTCTCTTTTAACATTTGTTCCCTTTTACGTAGGGGTAGGAAAAGATTAAATAACATATGAACGGTGTGACTAATCACTGTACTGAGGTACAGTGATAAGTCACACCGTGAGCTTTACGGTGAAGAAAACAACGAGAGAAAACCTGCATAGTCTTGAGAAGAATTTAAGGACGTGTGTATAGTTATGGTAAAGAAATTGCGGATTTCTGTGATGACCCAAATATATCTTACTTATCGAACTTAAGTAGGCGAGAAGATAAATAAATAAATAATAATAATAAATTCAATATAAACAATAAAAATAAATGGGTTCTAAAAATTTCACACAAATAGGCATACTTAACCCCAAATTAAACAAAGCTTGTGTTATGGTCACTAGACAACAGTATATTTACAAAGATGCATAAGATATTCAAGACCGTGGTACAAATACTCGTGTTCATCACACAAATATCGCCCTCAGCGGGAATCGAACCCGCGACCTCAAGTTTCGCAGGAGCCGTCGTTAGATATTATATTGACTCGCTACACCCCTATTTATGTTTTTTTTTATTAAGTCATACTTACTTCGCAATTGTTTCTTGAAGACGTAATTCAACAAACTTGATAAAATTAAAAGTCGACACATCACAAGGTCATCGCTCCAATTAAAATATGAATACACAAAAATACACTTAGCTCCCGAACGCTACTTGCACGAACGTTGGCTAATGTACGCTAGCATGAATGAAATACATAGCTCTCGTGTGCAAGATTTCTGAAAATCCACCCTGAATCACTCAGAGTTAAAGTAAAAATCTACCTTGCCCCACACGATATAGAGTCTAAAAACGCTAGCACCCAACTTGGCACTTGTAACCCTTACCATTCAAATTTGGAATACATCCGCTAATGTGAAAACTTCCTTAAGCTTCAGTGGAAATACTGCTTTGGCTAGTAACAAATAAAGTGGCTTTTGTTGTGTTCATATCGGGCGCTTGTGACGTTCTTCACGTAGGGATCGTGTTGGAAAATACGCTGTAAGCCATGAGTCACCTGAAAGGCGGAGTCGACTGGCGCCGTTTCAGGCTTTGTGGGTTTATTATTATTAGTCAGTAATCAGGTGGCGACGTCACAATTATTATATTTTTATAGGTCAGAGTTTTGTATGGTCGAATTGAATGAATTAAACATTTATTACATTTGGCCTTTAGTTAGTCTAAATAAATAGTTTCTTTTGTCTACGGTGTAAAATTAAAGGCTTACTCTACTACCGTTTAATCACCAGTATAAAAGTACCACCATAAACGTAATGTTCGTGACGTGACTAATCACTGTCCTTAAGTTCAGAAAAACACATTGATACAGTCGGGATTCGAACTTGCGATCTTTGTGTCGTGGGTAACTACTAGAACCACTCGGCCACCACGGCTTATTAGTCATTCACATTGCCATATATCATGAATACGTAAATACTATAATGTATATATACTATAATACTATAATGTATGAGCTTTCGCTTCGTCCACATTCATCAGTCTCTTCAAACATGCTCGTCGGTTTCGAGTACGAAAGAGGTATGTAAGTCAACAGAGAACTGGCGCTCTATATATACTCTCTGCCTACCCCGTTTGGACTCGGCGTGATGATATGTATGTATGAGCAGACTTATGAATGTGAATGAAGCGAAAGACCTGATGAGCGAGTAAGTCTAGAGAACTCTCTCATCTCTCTCTGCATTCGTGAGAAACGCGTGATGATATGTAAAGAAAGATTTATCTACGCAGGTGAAACCGCGGAGCACTAGCAGTCAACAATACTTAGCTACTTTGACCTCAGAAGGGTATCGTGAAATCAATTACGCAGTCTGCCGACCCGACCCTAAGCTTAGAGCGTGTTAGGAAAGAATTTGTTGACAGTAACCCGAACGTTGACTCCAACCCAAACGTCGCATCGACCCGACGAACAAACATTACCAAGGAGATAACAAGGCGCTCATTTTTAGACTACTATTGTACAGTTGACTTAGGAGTTCAAGGGACCAGAAATTTTCGCAGGGTGGTTATATATATCGCCTTCCCACAATGGTCCCCGAAGGGGTAGGCAGAGGTGTATAGGTAATACACAGTCACACACACACCCACACACACACACACACACATGTCATCGTTACGTTTAGTTTCTGTGCCAAAACAATGTAACCAAATAAATTTTATTATTATTATTATTATTATTAATACCCACACACCCACTTTCCGCCAGAGATATATTAGGTGCCAACGTGACAGATGGCGAGTCCATCGTCGTTACTCAAACACGACTATACATACGCCTTTGAAAAAATGATTGAACTTATTACGGTTAATTAATTTATATAAGCAATAAACCAAATGATAAGTTATTATTTTCACGTAAACATCTGTAGGAGTAAAACTGTGTAGCAGTTGTTTGCGCCCATCTTCAGGATACAGATTATTAAAATACTTATTTAATCTCGACTTTTTTTTCTTTTCTCTGAGACATAAATGGTTTACAATGTGGTTAGAGTAGACCTGCAACACAAATATTGCATGTTCGACTCCCGACTTTCCTAATGAGTTTTTCCAAACTTCCTCGTTAGCACAGTGTTGTCACACTAGTATTACCATGAAGGAAATCATCGAGAGGAGACTTGCATACGTTTGGGTGAAATTCAAAGGCGTATGTATAGTCGTCTCGTGGTCTTCCGCTGTTCTTCCACACAGTGCATTGTATATTTCTTTTCGTCAATCTTTCTTGACTCGTCCATTATGTGTGTCCAAACGTAACATGACTGTCTTGTCTTCAACGACTGAAATTGCTTTTAAGTGCCTTTTTTGACGATGGTAAAGGTGAATTTAACTTACGTACTTAATATGAATTAAGGCAAGCATTCTTGAACACTACGTTTTTTAGTTATAAACAGTTCTCAAACTAGTTCCCGGTCCGAACTTAAAAGCAATTTTCGAGAAAATCTATCCTTTTAGCTTAAGAGAAAATGTCATTAAATATTTTAAATATGCTAAAAGAGTTTTCGTGGCCGGAGGGCAGTGAGAGAAAACGCGGAGGAGTTGAGGGAGTTACTCAATAAGAACGCGGTTACATATCCCCCATATAAGTATCTACTATCCGCTGCAGATATTTAGTTTAGGTGCAAACGCGACAGATGGTCCATCGCCGATACTCCAGCACAACTATACATACGCCTTTGAATTGCTTCTCAGACTTACAGGTATCCTCTCGATGTTTTGCTTCGCCGTAAAACTCAGGATGATCACTTAAGAACTTATGTTCTGAAAAACTCATTGATACAGTCGGAATATTTGTGTTGTAGGCGACTACTACTAGTGAGTAGTAGTCTCGAAATACTCGGCATCCACGGCTCACACGGCACGGCAAAAAGTAAGCAATATTTATTTATTTATTAAAATGTACAAGCTCCCAAGACGCAAAGGCGTCTCAAGCCACAATTTATTAATTAACTTTTTAATAAGGAGAGTGAATAAGGTAAGGTCATCGACCCGTACCAGCCGGCCAGACTACCCGAAAGTCAGTAAGGGTTAATAACTGTAACTAATTGTCTGGTTTAAGATATTTCGCGGGTTTATTTAATTTACACCAAAATAATGAGATTATGGCTCACTTGGAGAAGATAGAAAAAGATAGTGTAGAATTGGAAGGATGAAAAAATATGTTTGTAACAATGTTGTAGAGAAGAAAGAAGGAAGAAAGGTAGAGTGAGTATAAGAATATTTTTGAAGATTATTTAAAATGGTAGCAAGTACCAGGCGCACATAATCCGCTAGACGGTCTATCCACGTGCGTCACACTGAACCAAGCTCGGCGTCGAGATGTCTACCGATAGGGCTAGCTCGCGTGACTACGCAGTACTAGGGCTGCACCAATGTTGGAAATATGGTATAAATTGATTAGTATTATGATTGGAATCGATATTCTATAGATCTATTGTTGGAAGTAAAGTTAAAATTGTTTTACAGTTCGAACAAATCATGACTAGGGGCATATAATTTAACCAAGTCTCAAACTGAACAGCGTGGGGACTTGACAACGACATACTTAAATACATAGTAGATATAGGACAAAAATGGATCGAAGGACCAAAGGACACGTATTATTAACATGATTTATCTATACTTAATATTATAAAGAGGAAAGATTTTATTGTTTGTTTGTATTGAATAGGCTCCGAAACTACTGGACCGACTAGAAAAATTCTTTCACCATTGAAAAGCTACATTTAGCTATTTTCTTTTTTTTTTAATCTTATATGTCCACCCGTGTGAAGCCGGGACGGACCGCTAGTATTGAAATAAAATGAAAGTATGTTGGTTTGGTCTTCTTTCATGAATCTAAAATGCAAACCTTTCGTTCGTTCGTACTTACTCCGTTGGCAACAAATTGCTAATGTAGCAAGCATTTTCACGGCATGACTATGTGATGACGCGCAATTAAGTATACGTCACCTTCCCCCCGACATTTGACTAATTTAATTAACTAACTCAGCAATCCCGTATTTAAACACTGATTTATGGCAGACCGTATCATTCATAATTACTCTTTTTAACAGGATTAAATTCCCCCGTTAAGATAGACGTACTGCGCGTTTCCAAATGACTTTCCTTCCGCAAATGTTCAGGGTGTGGAATGTGGTCCCCGTTGAGGCATTCCCTGGAGAGTACAGCTCAGAATTTTTTACTTCTGTATAACAAAAATAATTGGCCTCGAATTGGCAGGCTCTTTCTTAGCCTTTTCTTTTCTTAGCCTTCCAGCCCTCAGAGTAGTTAGTAAATCCGCTAGAGTACTTAACACCAAGTACGTATATAAGCAATTTAAATAATAATGGGAAGTAAGCATCCAAACGGCGCTGCTGGTAGTATAGAGTGGTGAGCTCACCTATGAAACTGGAGTCATCGTCGATGCTCGCGTCGTGTAGCGCGTGCATGACTAGCGCGGCGAGAAGCGCGGGCCTCGCGGCGGGCAATCCGGGCGCCAGTCCGCGCAAAGACACCGGCGCGGCCGTTAGTATGGCACCGCAGAGCATCTATCGCAGCGGCGATTGCATTGCAGCGCGCTGCTTCTGGAAATTAAATTTTATTCAAAACTTTTGCCCGATGGTGGACAAATCATGACGACATCCTAGTTTTTTTATACAATTTTTTTATGTATCTTCGTTTCCTTGATGGTTCCAGCCACCTCCGGGGGCACAGAGACGGGGTTTGTCGGACTCAAGGTGACGCGGTGTAGTCACCGCGTCAGCGTACTTAAGTTCATAAAAACTCATTGGTACAGTCGGGATTCGGACTTGCAATCTTTGTGTTGCAGGCAACTACTCGGACCACTCGGTATTCACGGCAATAGAAAAAAATAATATTAAGATTAAGCATCATCTTCAATAAAGGAAACCGAATCTGGTTTTTAAATAGCAAGTAAAAAAAATACTGTTGTTTTCACCGGCATTAATACTTTATTTTGTCTTACACTTGATTTTTTTTTTGTAAGTGGCAAACAAACATACAGCCCACTCGATGGAAAACGGTTACCGCAGCCTATTTACGCTTACAATACCGAAGCACCACTTGCGCGTTGCCACTCTGTTTTCGGAGAGCTATACTGTGTTGGCAGCATAATGTCACTAATCCCTCTGCTGCCTATACAGTATAACAATCCTTCCCCCTCCAAGGAGCTCATTACTGGTAACCTTATTCACCGCGTTGGAACAGAACACAAAAAATTGTGTCATTTGGCTACGGACAGGATTTGGATACTTCTATAAGGTGGAGGTCCTGCCCCAGTCGGGCAGCTCCAAAGTCGAACGGGAAACCCGTTATGGCCTACCTCTCTTAATTCACAAAAAAAGTGGCATACCTACTCACGGGTTTGGCAAAAAGAGTAGAGCGCCAGCTCTCTCTACAAACCTCTATTCGTTCGTCCTTCTGCAACAACAGCACGACTGTCTTATTCAACTCTAAACTTGCGCACGTTAGTAGGTAACGAGCTATTTGTTGTGTTAATCAAACTCACTGCAGTGAAGCTAATTACATATAGACAGCAAATTGGCTACGTGCACAGTGGAACTCAGCGCACAGTTGTTGAGAATTAACAATACATACATTGTCTGTGTTGTACCTAACTACCGTACGTGAATTACAGTGATAAACGAAGAACAGTGTTCCCTTTTAAACGTAAATATAAGCTTATCACAAACTTGCTGTGACTTCGTCCAGGTGGAATAGTGACTTTTGGCGACTGTTTTAAAAACTGCTGTCTCATCAAACCGCAGAAACTCATACATATTAAATCGTGTCTAGCCGCACCAATTCTAGCCAAGAACATATTCCACTAAAAGCTATAAAATTAAAAGCTGCCTGCGTTATTGTAACAAGCATATTCAATATTGGCCGAACCTAGAATAGAGTCTAGCGGTCACGCCTTTCTCGTATAGTTGCCAGGACTGAAGACTCATGAGTTTCCTTACGTAACCGTTTCCCAAGAATCAGATTGTAATACTCTCCGTTTTGGGGTTTTAAAGGAAATTAGGGATTCATTGAAAAGGATGATTTATACCCAGAGTCGGCGCGAGTGATACCCTTGGTGTTGCAAGCGTCCATAGGCGGCGGTAACCGCTTACCATCAGCCGGAACGCATGCTTGTTTGCCACCCATGTGGTATAACAAAAAAAAACCCCAGTGTTGTCGCTGCTGCGATAAGCGCTTTCTATTGAATATGACACGAATCCTAGCTGGATAGGTTAGTCGTGGAGTCGCGGAGTCGTGGAACCAACTTAGTGGTAATTATGCAATTACCTTCACACCTACCCACAAGAGTCCCCGAAGGGGTATGGAGAGGTGCGTAGGTAGTACCCGCACACCCACTTTCTCGCACCTTCGCACTTCGTTTTTCTAATAATGGCAAATCATGGCTGAGAGTAAAGTGCCTAAATTCTTTCTGGACTTCATTAAAAGTCCATCAGTACACGCTCGCCGGTTTCAACTAGGTACTCTTTTCGTTTCTTTCCTTCTCTTTTCTTGATAGATGAAAGGTTGTCTTCCTCTCCTTCCACTTTACAAGTAGAGGTAGGACACACCTTTCCGAAACCAACTACATTTTAACAAAGATAAATAGGTAACGTAAAACTCTGTGAATAATGGTATTTACTATGTGAACCCTTAATACAGGGTTGCTACCTCGTCCAAATATGGACAGTCCAAAATATACTTAAATTAGTTTAGACTGAGCCGTGGTGACAGTGTTTCGAGTGCCTGCAACACCGGAGAACTTACACACCTCTGCCTAGCCCTTCGGGGAACCTTGTGGGAAGGCGTGAAGATATATCTTTATATATGTATATTTCACTGACTGAACATTGCATGTCACTGAACTCCTCCTTAACGGCTGGACCGAGGATACGAGAATTGTTTAGATTTACAATTGGATCGACAAGTGGCGCTGATATCATGTTTCAGCATATTGAAGAAGAAGAAGCGAAGGTGGGCGGGACAACTAGGATACAAATAAATAAAATCGGAGTGTCTGTTTTGTTATATTAAAATACTCACTTTTTACTAAATTCATATGAATGTATTTGAAATTTTTTGTGTCTCTGATCTGTTTGTTCCGGCCAATCTCTGAAACTGCTGGACCGATTTTGACGGGACTTTCACTGGCAAATGATGCAAAAAGGAGTTAATAGGCTACTTTAATTTTAGAAACAAAAAATAACTATTTTGTTAGTATCCTCGCGGACGAAGTCGCGGGCACAGCTAGTATATAGGTAGTTGAGGTTTATCATATTCACTCTTATTCTTATTCCTATTAATTCCCTCCAATTCCTACCTGTCCCTTTTTTATTCAGTCTTCAAACTGCAAAGCGATTGTTAGAGGCCAGTACTATAATAAGTAGGTATGTAGACTTTTTGGTCACAACGGAGGCATCCTTAGACTCCTCTTTGCTCATAATTTGATCGACACACAGGGCAGGTCAGATGTTTCCTTCAACGAAAATCGCTATCAAATTTGTTGTATGAAAGAAGAAACAAACTCATTTTCGCATTAGGAATGCAAAAGGATAAGAAACTTCAGATAGGCAGAGGCAACCCTGCTTTAAACAACTCGCGAACTGTAACCGCACAATCCGTTAACGAGACGTGTGCGGTAACGGGACGGATCCGACACGACCGGCCACCGTAATTTTGCGGGAATGCTTGTATTTTTCATCCAATCACTTTCATTTAGTGCAAATGAGGAGGTTGTAGACATCTAAAGTCGTTCTATCCCTCTATCACGACAACAGGCTCGCTATCGGTCACGAGGGCTACTATATGTATTAATTTCCAAGGAAAATACCGCCTTTGTATACTAGATACAGGATAATTGTTGGTATAGTCAGTGCCATCCACGAAGACGCGCCCCATTATTCGTCCTTATAGCTTATAGGGTAAGTGTGCAACCTTCTATTCCACTAATGTTTGAGTATTATCGGTACACATTTATTACCTATGAGTGCACACGCACACTACAATTAATATACTCCGGTCATACTCCCCGCATCCCACGACCCCTCGATTAGGAATTGGTGGGGCGTGTCTTCGTGGATGGCACTATCCGAATACTGTCAATTGGTTACCGCTGCTTGTGAACGGACAATTTTTTTTAATATAAGGCAAGTCTATTTTAAAGACTCGAAATCACCATATACATACCTACCTAGAAATATGGCGAACCAATTTGAGAATAATTTGTGGTATTTTGTCTAGTTGCCAGTTGTGATAACAGACTATGTTTGCTTGGCACTTGTTAAAGTGCCTTTTGGTCCTTGTTCGGTTGTGGTTGCAAAAGTTCCCGGAATTTGAGAAGCCCTGGTAACTCCTCTTCCATCCTTCTTCTATCCTGCTTAGCTTTGGTTTTATTTCGACCAGTTCATAACTAGTGATAGTCACAACACGAGGCTTACGGTGAAGGAAAACAGCAAGACGAAACATAGGAGATTGAGAAGCAATGCAAAGGCGTATCCCCCAATACCTCGCCAATTATCACGTTGGCACCTAAAACATATCCGGCAAAAAGTACCCCTACATAGTTCTGCCTACCCCTTCAAACACCCTTGTGGGAAGGCGTGAAGATATATATCATAAACTAATACTGGCGCTTATATCTCTGCGCCCGTGAGTTTTGGCGTGAATATGGCTGCCTCCCGTGAGTATGTTGTCTATCGCCGAAAAGCTCATTGTCATAAAGTTCAGAAAAACCCATTGGTACAGTCGGGATGTGAACCTGTTACTCTGTGTTCCAGGCCTATGTATGATTCGTTCATACGCAGTTTTGACTTATTTGGCCATTGTATTATTGTTTGAATAAATGTGTTGTCAGTATATTTATTTAAAACTCAAACCACGAGAAACAACACAAAGTTATCAGTCTTGTCGATCAACCAAATTCATTCATACAATCAACGCTACCCATTCATGTAAATTACACATTCTCAGGTTAAACATCCCTCGTGTTCCCAAAACGGTAATTGACACCTGCACGCGACGGGACCGATACGATACATTTTAATTAACGCGGAACGATAATATACGGGACGGTTATGTAAATTGAACCACAATGGCGCGACATGCATTCCTAATTTTTGAGGCGATGAAAAAGTATCGTGAGGAAACCATGATGTATTATATGTATGGATTCTTAGAAAATAGAACAGTTACTCAAATATGA
>JACCPG010007575.1:0-31332 GCA_016069955.1 Drepana arcuata
TCGATAAATAGCCTGTAATCGGTTCACATTTATACGAAATGTACTCATTCAAGAAATAATAACGATGAATATTCTGGCAGCATACGTGAAGGCGGCTAGTAACAATGTTAATTAATCACAAAGTCGAAGACGCTTAAATCGGATTATTAGTACCAGTGGCTAATAAATATAGTCGCGGTGTAGCATGTAGCTACCATTCTGGTCATATGTCTTGGATCTTGGATGAAAGGGTCGCCTCTTGGTATTCATTTATTTTATTTCTTCACGTTAGCTCGAAGAATGCTATAGATTATACTCGTATTTAAGGTGTTTAAGAGACGTTTCGAAATTTGTCTGAAATAATGAAATTAACTTTGACCGTTGGAATGCTTTGAAACTTCTAATATGGTAATTTATTAAGTCGTTGTGTTTTTGAAAATACTTTGTATGATATCAAGATATTCTTCATGATAGTTTTTTGAATTCAGGGATTTTTAAAAGTAAGTACTTTACGGATAAAATATTTATACACATATATAAAAATCCGTGTCTGTCTTTTTAATGTGAAACAAAAATAAAACTAATTTCGACTCAAGAGATCGAAATAGATACTTACATACCCAATATGATATTAAAAGAAAAAATAATAATAATACTAAAGATACTGAAAAATAAACAGATAAACATAACAACACAAACATTAATAAACTGATGCGTTTGATACGAAAACTCAACTCTTTTAAACAAAGATCACCTGAAATCTTAACAAAAATTTGCTGCTTGCAGCCAGCAGCTGGTGAGTTGAGTTTACGACCCCACTGGCTAACACAAGTCGATGTATGAACCGGATTTGTTACTTGTAGCAATGAGCTATAATCTTGTCAAGGCAGATTTGTTGCACGGACCCGATATAGAAATGGGATCATAAAATATGAGGATTTCCTTTTTAGAAATCTTATAAATGCCTCACAGCTTATATTTGTCACAGTTTATATCATCACGCCGATCCCCTCACCTTGCAGACTTCTTCTTCTCCCAAATTTACCGGTCTTTTCATACATCCTCGCTGGTTTCGAGTACCCTTGTCAAATAAAACTAGAAAATTTCATTCAGATATTCCAAAATTACCATTACTTTATAAGCTGTCGTTCAACATTAGCTTTACATATTTCAAGAAAAATAATTAAATCTAAATCTTAACAAAAGCCGTGGTGGCCGAGTGGTTCGAGCAGTTGCCTGCGACGTAAAGGTCGCAAGTCCGAATCCCGACTGTACCAATGAGTTTTTCTGAACTTAAGTACAGTGATTAGTCACACCACGAGCTTTACGGGTGAAACATCGAGAAGAAACCTGCGTCGAGAAAATTCAAGGCGTATCTTTCAAATCTTGAAGTAACGGCGATGGACTCGCCATAAGCCGTTTAACCTAATAGCCTCTGGCGGAAAGAAGTGGGTGTGTGAATTACCTATACACCTCTGCTATGAGGACACTTGTGGGAAGCGTGGGATATATATATATATATATATATATATATTAAATCTTAACTATTAAGGATTGTATTCGCCTCCTGAAATACCGGGCTGTATCTCATTATCTCCCAAGCCGTTTTAATAATACATTCAGGAAACACTAGACCTGAATATTTTACTCCTTTTAAGGTATCTAATGGTACCGTTCATGGAACAAAGGCATCATCTAATTCGATTCAATAGTCCTGTCCAATATTGTGTTGGAGATTGTAAAATGGTTTGCGACCCGCAGGTTAAGATCCGTAAAGGTTGAAATATACCATATATGTATGCACGATGCTCACAATACGCCGATGTTTTTCTATAATGCACGTAATTTAGACCAATTTGTGGTAAACGATAAGGTCAGAGTGATGCCGTGGAACACTAGAAGGATCTCAATAAGATATTGATAGATAACGCAAGTTTTATCCCGTATGGATCGAGAGACTGATGAATGTGGACGAAGCAAAAGAGGTATGTAAGTATAGTGAGATCTGGCGCCCCTACTGCTGCTGCCTACCCTGTGTTGGACTCGGCGTGATGATATGTTCATACATCTTTCATACTGTTTCATGGAACATTGAAAGTCATTGTGGAAGATCCATAATCAAATAACAAATCGCTGGGTTAACTTATATGAGACATTCCGAATAATAAATTCCAAAGCCTCTAAGCAAGATTGAATAAGTAAATCCCAGGCGATGCATTATTAAAATGTATAAATATATATATATCCTCACGCCTTCCCACAAGGGTCCCCGAAGGGGTAGGCAGAGGTGTATAGGTAATACCCACACACCCACTTTCCGCCAGAGGTATATTAGGTGCCAACGTGACAGATGGCGAGTCCATCGCCGTTACTCCAGCACGTCTATACATACGCCTTTGAATTTCTTCTCAGACGTATGCAGGTTTCCTCTCGATGTTTTCCTTCACCGAAAAGCTCGTGGTGTGACTAATCACTGTACTTAAGTTCAGAAAAACTCATTGGTACAGTCGGGATTCGAACTTGCGACCTTTGCGTCGCAGGCAACTGCTCGAACCACTCGGCCACCACGGCTTTAAAAATTAAATATTAATAAATATGTAATCGCATAAAGCATTCTGATGCGACCGCAACAGCCGACGTATAAATCATAGAGCAAGCTCACGCGAGGTGAATCACTATTTCGAAGAAAACGGAAATGGCCGAAATTCTGTCTTTTTTACTCGTACAAACCGACCGAATCGAACATGACACGGTTTCCATGGCACCCAAGCGAGTTTTGTTGTTTCTGTCAAATAGACGGTTAGTACTGTTCGCCGTGCGCTGAGCACCTGCGCGCGCGCACCCGGCGCAAATCTCGGAGGGTGCGACGTCGGCCCGTCGAGCAGGTAAACGGTCCCATCCCTTACAAATGCAAACAAATTTCTGTCATAATGAGATGAGCATAAGACTGGCTTTCTAACGCCTGTCAAGATACTTTAACGGAACACAGTTGATTAGTTGTTTAAAAAGTAATTACAGTGTATAAGAAAGGGAAGGGAATCATAATGTTGGTTGCGCAAGTATCGCGCACATCGCATGCTTGTTTCTGTTCTCAGCACAAATCACCAGACGGACAAAAAAGCGGTGAGGTTAGAGGTATTCATTATGGCGGCAACTCAACACGATACCACTGTATTATGTAATTAGCCGTGCTTCCATCGGTGTCGAAATTCTACTTGACACTCGTTTAATTCATTAACTTGTCGGTT
The DNA here is from genome assembly GCA_016069955.1 of Drepana arcuata. Lineage (NCBI taxonomy): Eukaryota > Metazoa > Arthropoda > Insecta > Lepidoptera > Drepanidae > Drepana > Drepana arcuata. The sequence continues at coordinate 3,228 of JACCPG010007575.1, forward strand.
CTATGATATATACTATGATACCTTCTAATAATAGGAGAGACCCGAGATTAGGACCTGATGATATTATTACAATTACTAAGAAGGTTTACCGACATTCGAAGATGGTGACATAAGTGACCGGAAGTGGCGCTATATATCGGTGAAATGGGCAAATTCTGGAGCAGGTGAATGATTTATATATGGAAGCACTGTTGCAGGATGCGAAAGATATTGAAGAAAGGATAACTGCCGGAAGCAGGTGAATGGGGATTGTATTGGTGATGACGGTAAAAGTCTGAGCAAAGATAACGAGTTGCTGTCCCACAGCGTGTTAATTCTCTACCTTATGGCGAATAGAACATATCGGGAAGTATGAAAATAGCTTGAATGCAGTCGAGATGCGATCTCTTCCGAAAATGTGCGGCGTAACGATATTAGATCGAATCCGCAATGAAGAGATTCGCAAATCAACTGGCGTGAATGAGGGCGTGATTGTAAAGATGAAGAAAGGCATGTTACGTTGGTTTGGACACATAGAAAGGATGAGTGAAGAAAGATTGACGAAACAGATATACAAAGCAAAGTGTGTGCAAGAAGAGGCAGAGGAAGGCCACGTTCCAACTACCTGGATCAAATAGATCGGACTCTGAAGGACGGGAACGTTAAGGGTACTCGAAACCGACGAGCATGTATGAAGAGACTGATGAATGTGGACGAAGCGAAAGAGGTATGTAAGTCTAGAGAGAACTGGCGCTCTATACTCTCTGCCTACCCCGTTGGGGACTTGGCGTGTATGCTGATGAAGTACGGTCTAAGGAACCCTATTCTAATATTCGGACTAGTCTAACGCCATCTTATAGTTTTATAGATAGTGCCATCCACGAAGACACGCCCCACTATTCTTCCTTATAGTATATTGTGTAGGTTTCGAACCTTCCACTAATGTTTGAGTATTATCGGTACACACTGATTATGAGTGCATGTAGTGAGCATGTGCACACTACATGCACTCATCTCAGCCATACTCCCCGAATCCCGCGACCCCCTGACTATAAATTGGTGGGGCGCGTCTTCGTGGATGGCACTATCTACGATAAATACGAAAATCTCAATCTAAGTTTTGAATTGCCTATACATTGGAACATACATATTGCTCCTCTTATCCACCCTACAAGGGTCCGCGAAGGGGTAGGCAAGAGGTAGGTAGGAGCAACCTGACAGATGGCGAGTCTATCGCCGTAACTCCAGCACGACTATACTGATTTCTTTAAAGTCTTTGAATTTCTTCTCAACCGTATGGAGGTTTCCTCTAGATTTCCCTTCACTGTAAAGCTCGTGGTGTGACTAATCACTGTACTAATATTCAGAAAAAAATTGGTACAGTCAGGATTCGGATTTGCAATCTTTGTGTTGCGGTCATCTACTCGAACCACTCGGCCACAGCTCTTCATTATTTAAATATTTATACCCATGTCTAGTTGACATAGTTCGACTATTGCTTAGTATGGAAATATAATAATTTCTGTAGAATTGTTCCAAAGTATTGTAACTGCATTCGTGGACATGCCGGCGGGCAAAATAAAAAAAAAACCTGTTTAATTTAATGCAAAAATCTGCATCGATTTAAATACTCCCACGTATGCATTTAGCTGTCAAATGAGACCGACATTTAGATTCAGTAGCCCAATAATTGGCCCCGCGGACCAGATGCTAACTTTATTCCGTTAGCACGACACGCAGACTTAAGCAAAGGGATAATCCTTATAATTAAGTCCGCTTAAGTGATGGTACACTCGGTTGTAATGCGGGACCGAAATTACCACGTTGGTGAGACAATACATTCTTGAGACTAAAGTGCAGGTATGGACAAGACAAATGTTTATGGTGGTTTGTTGTGATTCAGCTCAATGAATAGTAGGAAACTGTGCACCTGAACTCTCAACATCGGCCAAGAGTTCCGGTCGGTATCCTTTTATTTGTACACGGTTGACAGTTAAGTGTACTTGTGTTTATTGATCACTTTTCAGGGCAGGTGCCGGTAACGATCCATTTTTGATATTCGACACAAATATTGCAAATTTTATCATACCCGCTTTAGTAATCGATAGATCGAATAAAATTACGTTGGTTTGGACACATAGAAAGGATGAGTGAAGAATGATTGACGAAACAGATATACAAAGCAAAAGTGTGTGCAAGAAGAGGCAGAGGAAGGGCACGTTCCAACTACCCTGGATCAAATCGATCGGACTCTCAAGGACGGGAACGTTAAGAGTACTCGAAACCGAGCATGTGGATGAAGCGAAAGAGGTATGTAAGTCTAGAGAGAACTGGCGCTCTATACTCTCTGTCTACCCCGCTAGGGACTTGGCGTGATGATATGTATGTATGTATGTATGAATAAAATAGCCGATCTTTAACATGAGCCTGTACTATAGGACATATCTTCATCTTCACATCCCATAAGGGTCTCCAAAGTAGTAGGCACTAATATAGAACTCAGTTCATGAATACAAATATGTTTTGGTGACGTTTCCAGACAGTCTATCATAAATTCATGATGATCTGCGACCTAAGTAAACAAACCAAGTATTACTAGGTATATATCGACTGTTGCCGCATCAAAAGATAAAATATATTTTTGGGTGTCGCTAATCGTAATCTCGGCGTATCATACCCAAATCCGGAACCGTTCACTAGTTCGGCTCAGCATGAACTTTAATCAATGACACATCCGCGAGGTCACGCCAACAATGGGTGCGGTGCGATAGGGCCGGTTCTCACGCGATAGCTGGACTTCCGAGAGCCTTCCGTCGGCCAAACTAACTTGTCCAGACCTGAACTACCCTATCGACGCCGCTTCCGGCGGATACCGCGGCGGCAAGATATTTCTGACACTTTGTTTCGTGGGTGTCGATAACGGATCATCACGTGTCGTCGTATTTACATACATATCAAGCCGAGTGCCTCACGTGGTAGAGTAGAGCGCCAGTTCTCTCTAGACTTACATACATTCACTTTAAATCCTAATACTTCTACCGATTTGGCCGATTACAAAACTATTTTTATTAGCATTTAGCATATATAGCAGCATATTTAGCATATAGCATTAGTCATAAGGTATTAGCATACGCGACATGTAGATCTTGTACAAAAAGTAAATAACACCAGACATCACGCGCCAATTAACTCCGATAATTCTATAATCCAATTATCTCCAGACTAACCTCCACTTGTCCAATAGACAGATTGACAACAGGATTAGCGAATGCATATTAATGTGCTTTATAATTTTCTTATAATAGTTATATCGCGGTATCACCATGCTTTATGTATATGTATACTAGCTGTCCCGCCCAGCTTCGCTTGGGTGAAAAAATGAAGAACAAAAACACCTGAAACGCAATTGCAGCGCCATATACCGGGTTCGTGTGTTCAAACCATCTAGGGATCCAAACAAAATTACATCCAAATCGGTCCAGCCGTTTCGGAGGAGTAAGATGACATATGTACAGAAGAATTATATATATATATATAGAGTTCATACCCAGGGCATCGATCGCATCCGTGAGCAAAACAATATTAAACTATAAACTTAGGTAAAGTAAGCTTATCTATTGAAAACCGCATTAAAATTAGCTCAGTGCTTTTTGAGTTCGCGAACTGACAGGCAAACAGACAAACGCAGGTGACTTTTTGTATAATATGTAGTGACTTCTCAATGTGACTAGGAAATCATGTGGAACTTCTAAGGTTATCTGAGAAATATGAATTTTAATACAAATTATGTATTCCGTTCTAGAATCTCGATACGGACTGCAATGAATCGTAAAACTTTGCATTCTGTATAATTTTATCACATGCAAATTTAATAGGCTGGTGGAATAAAACCGTAACAACTACTTTTATGAACTTAGGTTCGGAGACTTACACGAGCTTTGCGGTGGAGGAAGACCTTGTAAGAAAACCTAAATACGTTTATAAGGAATTTAAATAAATAGGTTTTAATTAGTTTCGCCATGTCACACTGCCACCTGAAACTGCCACCTAGAAAGGATGAGTGAAGAAAGATTGACGAAACAGATACCTATACAAAGCAAAAGTGTGTGCAAGAAGAGGCAGAGGAAGGCCACGTTCCAACTACCTGGATCAAATAGATCGGACTCTGAAGGACGGGAACGTTAAGAGTACTCGAAACCGACGAGCATGTATGAAGAGACTGATGAATGTGGACGAAGCGAAAGAGGTAAGTCTAGAGAACTGGCGCTCTATACTCTCTGCCTACCCCGTTAGGGACTTGGCGTGATGATATATATGTATGTACACTGCCACCTTACAATATTCGCCGAGTATATTAATAAAATAGGGCCCGTAATAATGTGTAAATTTGTATCTATATAGTTAACACCCAAAGTTAAGTTTTTACAAAAGAAAAACAAAGTATTCCACGATTGCCGTCTGCCGTGTAAGATGTAGATCTTACTTAACTGTGTTACCGAGCTTGAGTCATAAATAACATTAGACTTTTTGTTAAATGCAAAGAAGATGTGTATATGGTACGTGTTATAACATAATCTATTTTTTATTACACAAGTCGTAAGCAGACCCGCTATGCAATATCCACTTCCGTCCGAAGCCATTAATAAAACTTCTTTATATTAATATTATAACAATCTTGCATCAGGGTCGGCATGCGCGAGTGATACCTCTGGTGTTGCAAGCGTCTATAGGTGACGATATCCGCTTTCCATCGGGCGGGCGACTTGTTTGTAACTAAGTAACATATCCTCCCGCCTTCCTCACAAGGGTCCCCGAATGGGAAAAGGTGTTTTAGGTGCCAACGTGACAGATGGCAAGTCCATCGCCGTTACTAAAACACGACTATACAGACATACGCCTTTGATGATTCGATGTTTTCCTTCGCCGTAAACCTGGTAGTGTGACTAATCACTGTATTTAAGTTTTGAAAAATTAATTGGTACATCGAGATCCGAACTTGCCACCTTTGTGTTGCAGACAACTGTGTCTTTATATCATGACACCGATAACTTTCAAGGAATAGGCAGAGAGAAAATAATACTAGTTCTCTCATATCACAAAAGTAAATAATGTCCATAAAGATCAGACTAACAGTTGTAGATCTGAGTTGGGCTTGAATAGCGACAAAAGCTTCTTACTTATCGCTAGAAAACAGTAGAATAATAATTTATGAGCATGCGCTCATCATCACGCCTTTACTAATGGTTTAAGGGTTCTTCATCGTACAACCGTTACATATTCACACACAAAAACTAACAATTTAATATCACAATCGACTTGCTAACATTAGAACAGCTGCAAATAAAACAATCTTCGAACTAAGTAGCCAAATGCCATCCGTAGATCATAGACATGAGTCTTGATGCTTTCACAAGCGTCTGAAACCAGTCGCAATTAGAAACAGACTTGGAATATGAAATTGACAGCTAGGAAAAAAATATACCGAACGAAAATAGACAAATGCAATATTAACATACAATCACATGTTCATATATGTACATAGGTACATCATACCATGCCGAGTACCTCACGGGGTAGGTGGATAGAGTAGAGCGCAAATTCTCACCAATTGCGTGTACTCAAACAAACCGTAAAAACTATTAATTATAGGTTAAAAGGTGGCTTCAGTAACACTTTACTAACATACATATGCGAGTTTAGCGAGTTTACTGTTAACATTTCTGCTAGCCTAGTACACGCCATAGCTGGCAATGGCCCGCTCTTAATTTCAAGGCTTATCTCACCTCACTCACCAAGTCTTTTCGACAACTAATCTGGTGATTTTGGCTGATCGATAGGTAGGCAGGCATGCGCCAGATGTGAAAGGATTATTCCTACCTCAGTTTTGGCGGCCTTTATAGCTACGCCAATAATTTTGGTTTTGGAACATAGTGTGGTACCTATTTCGAATTTATTAATTAACATCTACGCTTCGCACAAACAATGGGAACACAATAGACTTCAACCAACAGCTGTCAATAATATCAATACACTTCAAAGTATCGCCGAAATAATTAGTAACTTTAATTCAAGCAACGTAGGACTAATAAACGCACTAATAGCGCAACGTTTTAGTAACAATTTCCATTCAGGAAGAATAACTCCACCGAGCCCTCCAATTGAATGGGAATTCGATGGAAACGATTGAGCAGTGATTCTGAAGAGAATTCTAATCCTTAAAAACCACGTATACCATTGAGTTAGAGTTCAATATTGATTGTAGTGTGTAGGAGACTGGGATATTCGATCCGCGGGAACCCTTTGGTATTAAAAACTTTAAAAGCCTCCAAACAAAATTAAATATATTTACATTGTAATGTATTTACAGAAGGTAACGTTACTAAGTTGTTTGGTTGCAATGGAATGAAGAAAGTAGTCAGGTTATAATTTCTTTGAAAGTACTAGTATTTACTAGTACTTTGGGGGAGGGGAGTTAATTAATATTATTTTACAGAATCGTTCGTAGGAGTAATGAACATATACATAATAATAATAATATAATATATCCTCACGCCTTCCCACAAGGGTCCCCGAAGGGGTAGGCAGAGGTGTAGGTAATACCCACACACCCACTTTCCGCCAGAGGTATATTAGGTGCCAACGTGACAGATGGCGAGTCCATCGCCGTTACTCAAGCACGACTATACATACGCCTTTTGAATTACTTCTCAGACGTATGCAGGTTTCCTCTCGATGTTTTCCTTCACCGTAAAGCTCGTGGTGTGACTAATCACTGTACTTAAGTGTAGAAAAACTCATTGGTACAGTCGGGATGCGAACTTGCGACCTTTGCGTCGCAGGCAACTGCTCGAACCACTCGGCCACCACGGCTTTATACATAATATTCTTAACTTAATTTCTAACATATCTCGGACTTATTATGATGTGCGGCGTGGTCTCGAAGGGCCAGGCGAGGTATGACAAAACCTTCTTTCCATCGGAGATATATTCCGGTCTGAGAAGCAATTCAAAGGCGTATGTAATAATCGTGCTTTAGTCGACATCTGTCAAGTTGTCACATATATCTCTGGCGGAAAGTGGGTGTGTGGGTACTACCTATACATCTCTGCCTACCCCTTCCGGGACCCTTGTGGGATGGCGTGAGGATGTATTCCAGTGTCAACGTGACTAATGGCGAGTCCGTCGCCGTGTCTCAAACACTACTATGCTCACGCTTTCTATTTGTTTCACTTACGTAGATATTTGAAATCCCAAAAAGTTTTAATTCATCTTAAATACCGAGGAGTCATCAATGATAAAATAGTATTGACCGCCTGGATCGGATCTTCTAACCTTGCTTGTTCAAGTGCGAAATACATATTTTAAAAGTATTCAGTAAGATGGCAGTCATCGTGACGACGCATTTTGAAGTCTCGTGCTCTCATAGAGAAAGAGGTGTAAAAAGTGAGGAATCCACCACAAAACCCTATTTTTCTTGTCACCAAATGCCTTTTCTCTTCGTTTTTGAATCCTCTTCGCTACGCTAGCGCGAGTTGTTTGGCGTTCGTGACATCGGAGCGCGCGCACACTTATTATTAAAGCAAACGGATGGACCCACCGACCGATAACCACTTGCGCATATGCATGTATTGATACTCTGTCAACAATGCACTTGGCATAAGATAAAGCGTATTTATTCCAAACCTTAATGCCTTTAAATAAGGTGCATGTTTTGGACGTAAAATAGCCATGTAAGTAGTATTCAAAAAGCATCTATCCAGAAGTTTAGGGCCCAGTACTTGGTATGTAAAAGTTGAAAGTGTGAAGTGATTTAGAATGTGCTACCAAAATTTTACTGCACCTTACACTCGTTTTAAAACGAAACAGCTAAATAAATATACATACATACAATCACGCCTCTTTCCCGTAGGGCTAGGCAGAAACCACAAAAGACTGTCAAGAGCACCCTAAACCGAAGAGCATGTATGAAGGGAATAATGAAAATGGATGAAGCGAAGCGAACAAGTATTCAAGGATTGTAGCAAGTGAAAAGAAGTGTTCTCTGCCTAACCCCTAATATAATTAATTGGGTTGAAAAAGAACGAATTTACATGAATCCAAAATCACGACCAGTAAACGCAAAAACAATACAAGGAAAACTCCGGAACACTATGCAAAAAAAAACAGTTGATTAAATTAAGAAACGCATTTTAGTACCCGATTTGATTATCGTATAAAATTTTTACGCATTTGATAATGCTGCCGAATTCCTTAACGATTATTTTACTTTCAACTGGTTTAAAGTCAAACCGAAATTTTTGTCCAAAGTTCATTGGTAGTGAAGGTATTAGTGTAGTATGCATAAGCCGTTGCGCCATCATGGCTAACGAACGTTATCAACAAACCGAGCCGTGTTTGCAGACACAACGCCGGATCGCTTGATCAAACAAGACCATGTTAGGACCCCACGGATGCGGGACTGGTTTGGCCGGGGCTGTGGAAGCCATTGTTCCCTTCAATGGGTTACAGTTCTCAATATAACATTTATACGTAGATGTAAGTGAGAAATTCTCGAATATCTAATACTGTACCGTAGCGAGTTTTTCAGAACCTAAGTACAGTGACTAATCACACCACAAGCTTTACGGTGATGGAAAATAGCGAGATGAAACCTGCATACGTTCGAGAAGAGATTTCTAAGACGTATAGTCGTGCTTCTGAAACGTCGATGGATCGATATCTGTCATGTTGGCACCTAGCATTTATCTCCGGTGAAAAGTGGGCATGATACTCCCCTTAGTGCATTGTCGGAAGGCGTGAAGATGTTTATAGGTGAATTGTATAATGTATATATATATATATATTTATATTTGTAAGTATAGCGGCCATAAGCATAACCTATTTAATCCTTACTAATATTATAAATGAGAATGTAAGTTTGTTTGTTACGCTTTCACGAAAAAACTACTTAGCCGATCATCATAAAACTTTGTACACATATTCTTGGAGGTATTAGAAATAACATAGGATACTTTTTATTGAAAAAAAAAACATTTTTACGAAGTTAAAAAAGTCACGCAGACGAAGTCGCGGGCACAGCTTGTACTATATAATAATAAATATATATTACCCTCACTATACCCTCACGTGAGGGTCGGAGGACGAAGGGGTGGACAGATGTGTATAGGTAGTACCCACACACCCACTTTCCGCCAGAAATATATTTTTGGTGCCAACGTGACAGATAACGAGTCCGTCGTGTTACTCAAGCACGATTATACGTATACGCCTATGAATTGCTTCTGTTACTATTAATATTATTCGCGCGATAAAAAACTATGATACAATTTAATACTTATTAAACTTACGTCAATCATCAGAGCGATAAGATAAAAGCACATATTGCAAATAAAAACATAAAACAATGGTAAATTTTCGCACGAGAAACTTGCATTTCCCATACGTTACTACAACGCATGCGCAATAAAAAGACCGTCTCAGAATGGCTCTGATGTAAAAAACCTCAAAACGATTATTTTACATAATGCTCCCGCATGATTGGCTTCTAGCGACGGTGGGAACTGACATATCTAGACTGAGCGATATTCTTGATCGTAGCCTAAAGCGAATTATACCTCCTTATAAAATGTTTGGTTGCCAATTTATTTATTTTTTTATTTATTTAAAGTTTATGCACAATTTCAGTACAATGGTGGACTTAATGCTAAGGCATTTTCTCCCAGTCAACCACCCTTGACAGGAGAAACATTGAAGCGGGTGTGCATAGAAATAGATACAAAAATCAGTATATATATATATATACCGATTTATATAGAGGATTATACATTATTATTAGATATAAAAATAAAAATATGGATGAAAAAAAAAACTAAAAAAACTTACAACAAACATAAACATATGGCAGTAAATATTATAATAGCTACTGTACTAACATAAGTGAAGTGAGGTTGTGAACGTGCCCTAGGACTCTTTCAGATAATGCTGTTTGACTAAGCGCTTAAACATTAGTTTGGAGGGAGCTTTCCTAATAATTTAGCAATAATATTTTCAATACGCGTCTCCCAGACTCAAGTTAGCTCATTATTAATTTCTTTTCAATATTTTGTCTTCGAAACCTTATGTTTACTGTAAACTTCTTCAAACACGCTTGACACTTTAAATTAAATAAACGGCGTATGGTTCATCCCCAGATATTTTGGTCTACCTTCATATCCTACTTAAGTTCATATGGGAATGTTTGTTCGCATATGAACGGAATTAGATAAAATTTACACAGAGATAGATATTATAATATAATAAAATAATAATATAAGTAATAAGAAGTTCTTGTATACGTGTGTGTGTCACTGAACACCAACTAAAGCGCTGAACTAATTTTGTATGTATTTTTATGTCCTTGCAGGATTTGGTTATACAATATGCAAGGTGAGACAGCTAGTTTAAATAAAATCACAAATGTATGAAACTACTCTTAATCCATTATCAGCAAGGGAACTACATTCCTGTCAATATTTATAAGAATTTAATGCCAGCACTTAATTTGAAACGATCTCTTTTATAAACAGATTATCAGCTTTTACTACAGATAATCATATACAAATGAAGTAAATTAATTCGGCGTCAAATTAAGTGTACTTACTCAGTAAAAGATCTTATACTAGGGCAATGATTAAGCTGTAAAAGTGTATGGATACAACGACTTAACTGCCCTCCAACTTGGTAATGGATAAACCCTACTTATGAAACCCACAAAATCTGGAGCAATCTGTTTTATTCAGACCAGTTGATATACTTATCAGTTTAAATAAAAATCGACATTCAAAAGGAGGAGTTTCTTCGATGAGTGCAAAGCAGTTATTATCATTAAAAAAAAAAGTTTGATCCCAGTTCTAGATTATTAAACGGATTATAAATTGAAGCAGTGATAAGCTAAAATAAGCAGATTTAATGCAAATGACAAATGAAATACTTTTTCAAGCGAAATACTTAATTAACTACATATTAATATGTATCACTGTGGAAGAAGCTAAAGAGTGAGTAAGTCTAGAGAGAGCTGGCGCTCTACTCACTCTGCCTACTCCGTGAAAGATTCGACATGTATGTTTTTTACCCAATTTAACGTAATTTAAATTTATTAAGTTAAATTAAATTAAATTAAATTTTATTAAATTTTATTATTATTATTATAACGTAATTTCACTTTGTATTCAACTTATGAATGCTTAAACGAAATGCGTAACTTAAAGAATTGGGCAACAAATTTTCACAAGATGCAAGTAGGCGCTTAAGACCCTGCTGTTACAAATTTTAGCATAAATTAGGAGCAGTTAGATCACCTAATGAATAGCAAGCAGTGTTGCATAGACACAACAATCCTAAAAAGGCTAACTGCCTTTTAACTTGTACTTGTGTGGTCTAAATGTCTGTGGCATATATGGCATCGATCTGATCGTTGTAAGCAATCGATTAACGAGAACCTTCGTAATAGACGGAATAAAAAAATACGAAATAGCAAGGTTTAAACGGTAATTAATTTAATAATTTATAAGTGGTTGACATTTATACTCAGCGCCAAAATTGCGAATTATTCATTCCCTATGTCAAGAATATATGTATCTAAGCTTTAAGGTATATCAACTGGGCATAAACTAAGTTTTTATTTCAAATTTTTAACCCTCGATGCAAGCAGATGGCAAAATTTGTACGGAACGTTTGACATGACGGTGATTTCGAATTATACGTTCAGTTTTTATCGAATTTCAAATTTGGCTTCGATTAAGATGGTGCATATTATATGAGCTCCTTGGGGAGGGGGGAGGATTGTTACATTGTTTTGGAAGCAGAGGGATTAAACCCATTATGCTGCCAACACACTATAACTCTCCGAACACAGAGTGGCAACGCGTGATACTTCGGTATCGTGAGCGTAAATAGGCTACGGTAACCGTTTCCCATCAGGTGGGCCGTATGCTTGCTTGCCACTCTTGTACAAAAAAAATATATATAATATATATTTGGACGTAAACTAATTTTCGTCACATGAAACAAGAACATTGTTCTCGGCATTATTATATACCTAAATCCCCCAAAATGGTTTGAAAGAGAATATCCAGCGCGATAAAATGCGCTTCTCTTAATGACCTGCATCCACAATGATTAAGTAGCTTGCAACGAATGTTAAAACAATAAAATGTACTGATTTGACAGTTCCAAAGTATCTTTAGCATTCACAAACATTCGCAGCTGCTGCTGAAATATTCAATGTTTCTCAGATACAAACGTTACATATAAAGACAGTTCCCAGAACAATTTCTGTCGCAAACGCTTCATTGACTGGAAACATTATCGGTACTCGATCATGCAAATGTGTTAGCTGACCCATAGCAATAAGGTCTATAGTACAGCAGCTCATTTAACGAAGATTAAGTGAGAAATTGTTTTAGTTGAGATTTATAAGCGTCGAGTCGTCCAGTGACCTCAGACAATTGCATGCTTCTGCCAATTGGTCATTAATTGTGTTTGTTTGCAGAATTGGCACAGCGAGTGTTTAAACAACACGGACGTAGGAGGTAGCGTTACAATGACGAGTACCTTGTTTGAACCGTTGTCAAAGGTGATCGAGTTACCGAACATATCTTATTGCCAATTTAGTTCCATCCGCTTTGATAAAAGACTTCATTTAAATGCCAAGAGAGGAAGATTACAATATTTCATATCAGACTCGAGTTTCCGCCGAAATAAAGATCGATATTATAGACGGCTGGAAAGTAAGTTACTGTCGGCTTCCGCATAGATTTGGTTTTTTGTATTGATAAGGTAATAATTTCGTCGTGTAAGCCCTAATAAGGTTATATACAAAACTAGTCTAGAGAGAACTGGCGCTCTCTGCCTACCCCGTTAGGGACTTGGCGTGACGATAAATCAGTTCTTATCATTAGATTACTTCCTACAAACAAACTCACGAATATTATCTCTATATAATAAATACTAGCTTATGTCCGCGGCTTCGCCCGCGTGGAAAGAGCAACATAGATATTTTTGCCTTTATCATATTAGAGCTTTGAATCTTTCGGGATTCAAATGAATTCTATGTCTTAATCCTGGACATAAGCCATCACCATTTTAGTAAAACGGCATTTTTTTCTGTCGTAAATATGACAATAAAAAAAAATCATATATGTTATAAGTCTTAATCAAGACAGTAAGAACGTGGTCTTCCTCTGCTTCTCACTCATAGCCAGTAGATATTAATGACGTAGATATAATGCAGTTTAAATATATTCTTAGACCAAATTCTAATATCGTGAGAAAGTCTGAGAATGTTGTCATCATAAACAAACCTGAAAGGTGTTGCAATATAAACGACAAGTCTATGTAGAATACTTGGCAACATTAGAGGAATATAAATCACGTCTCAATTACAAGGTTGACTCGGAACGAATATACAAAGAGGACTTTCCCTCATAATGGAGACTTAACAAGCTAGGATTGTCCCTTTCTCAAAAAAATCTGAATAAAATAACACTGGCCGTGATACATGATCAATATTCAAAATGACCCATCGTGGTCCCGACCAACAGAAATCGTGTGAGGTTGGATCGAATACTAACCACACGGTGTCTACATTTGTATTCACCTAGCTAGGCTTAAACGAACACATCGTGACGGGTACGTAAGGAATTAAACTGTACTTGGCTTATCTGTTCACTAAATCTAGGATACTTTGGTGTTTTGAAACATTTATTACAGATTAAGATGTTATTTCTGAGAAGCGAGCCATTTACAGTTCCTACTCATTTAAGTAGCTCGAGCGAAAGTACTGATGTTTGTTTACTAGATCTAACACAATTATTGCCAGTCTATTGTAATTAATGTAGTGCGGCATTGTACAGTTAATATTCTAATGATAGGCATAATACACTACTTTGTCTTAAGACTTGACCGACGACCATATTGCAGTAGGTCTTAACCTAATGGCACTACTTTCGGGGAGTGTTCCTGAGGTGAGGATTCCAAAAAGCCTGGCTGTACCAAAAGCGGCAACAGTTCGTCCGTTATACCTGCTACTAACGCAAACTCCATTCTTCATAAGAACGGAAACGCGTGAGTGATGAAGGTAGTAAGTAACCGCTTAACATTTGGCGAGGCTTTTGAATCATAAAACCAAAAATTAAAAGGTCCCAAACCAATACCAATGTCATGCTCAATCAAATCTTAATCTAGAAGCCTAATTTTTAAGTTAGCTCGGTCGCAAGCGAGACTTTATTCTCATATGTACACTAGAATATATCAGGATAAACTGGTAATGGATGAAAATTATTTAAACGTCGATGGAAGGTGACTTAGCAACTACGTTATTTAAATGTTTAAATATGTAAAAATAACAGATAAGTGCTAGGTTAAGCCACCGGTGGGTAGGCAGATGTAAGTATAAAGGGATAAAAGGTTCATGTATGAGGTAGGTTGAACACGATATATATACATGGAGCCAAAAGCGCGCCATGTCATAATATGGACTCGAGTCACAGTGCAGTTCTCCGTCAACAAACGCGGTACAATTAAAAAACATTAAAAAATGCGATGCGTTGAATTCACTCCAGTTTTAAAAACGACCCGTTTCACAAGTCGCACTGTGAGAACCGAGCTGCAACCCGACCGGTTTGAAACGTCGTCAACGCACAGAAAGCTCCATAAGCCAGCGCGCCATCTCACCGCGGCCGTGTTATAAACGCAGACGGCGCTTATGAAAGCTCACCTAACTACTTCAGCTACCACTCACCTTCGACACCTTGGATCCTGGTGGCCAATGTGGACACCAACACGACGATGCACAGCAATCTAATCCCATAATCCGGTATAAAGTTCCTCGACCACATTTTGTAGCAAAACATTCACACATGGAACACACACATTTGTTTTACTCCCGTCGTCTCGTTTGATCACAATTTAATCAACACTCACGGAACTAAATGTAAGAACACGCACTTCATTTTGTTTTTAAACTGTTGTTACGTCAAAAACATAGTTGTTTGAGACATTTTAGCGGTAAAACACGTTCGAAAAAAACGTAATGCCCGGTAGGATCATGCGCAGCCGCGTCCTGCTCGCATCTGACGACTTTGTTCATAAATACACAGCGTACGGTAAATCAAAATGGCCGCCCTCATATTTGTGTGCGTGCGCGCAACTTGTAACAATACATAGTAAGGTATCTAAGCTCTGTTTTTAATTTATTATTGTTAAAAAGTGTCTATTAGAACTATTTACAGATATTTTAAGTTATGACATATGCAGAAAAAGTCTAGAAGTCCGTGAGAACAGCGGCACCCACACAAGTAAATGTACGCGAAGGAATGTTGATTCAATGGAGAAATCAAGCGATTCGGTGGCGCTGTGTACACGCAGCGAAAGAAAAGCTTTTGAACTTCGTCGTTCTACAAGGACGGCATAGATGGCGTTAGAAGCTTTTATACTGAACTTTACGCGAGGGGTGCAGAATTATTAAAAACATACTAGGGATGATAAAAGAGCAAGTAAGGAAAAGTGACATGTTACATACATACATATCGTCACGCCGAGTCCCTAACGGGGTATGCAGAGAGTAGGTATAGAGCGCCAGTTATCTCTAGACTTACATACCTCTTCCGCTCAGTCTCTCCACACATGCTCGTCTGTTTCGAGAACTCTTGACTTTTCCGTCCTTGAGCGTCCGATATATTTGATCTAGGTAGTTGGAACGTGGCCTTCCTCTGCCTCTTCTTGCACACACTTTTGCTTTGTATATCTGTTTCGTCAATCTTTCTTCACTCATCCTTTCTATGTCCAAACCAACGGAACATGCCTCTCTTCATCTTCTGCATCTCTCATAATCATAATAAATTATCATTATATTATCTAAAAAGCCGTGGTGGCCGAGTGGTTCGAGCAGTTGCCTGCGACGTAAAGGTTGCAAGTTCGAATCCCGACTGTACCAATGAGTTTTTCTGAACTTAAATACAGTGATTAGTCACACCACAAGCTTTACGGTGAAGGAAAACATCGAGAGGAAACCTGCATATGTCTGAGAAGAAATTCAAAGGCCTATGTATAGTCGTGCTTGAGTAACGGCGATGGACTCGCCATCTGTCACGTTGGCACCTATTATACCTCTGGCGGAAAGTGGGTGTGTGGGTATTACCTATACACCTCTGCCTACCCCTTCGGTGACCCTTGTGGGAAGGCGTGAGGATATATTATATATTATTATATTATCTATAGCAAGCACATCTAATTTTCAATTTGGCATACCAAAGTCATTTGATCGATACCCGTTGCTACGTAAAAATCATCCCACAAAGCGATAGATGTTTTAGAAAAACAAACTAAATATTTACACAATGGCCACATGTTATCAGAAACATCCATTTGAAATCGAAACAGAAGATCGGCTTACAACTATAAACACTAAAATATATGAGATCAAAAGGAAGATACAGCTATCAGGTAGGTTGCATGAACACTCAACAAAACCTTAGTTATTTGTACCATTTATACAGGAAATTCTAGCTAAAAAGAACAGCTTTACATTTTTACACTAAAATAGTAAATATACACCAGTGGCAATGCAAGAATATCAAAACTTCATCCCATATTTATTATGACATACGTTCATGCCCTCTGTAGACTAATAGACCGCTTTCAGTTCACTCACATTCACAATCCTCACGCCTTCCCACAAGGGTCCCCCTTATTTTTACCCTTATATATATTTATAACTAATTTACTTATAATTACTAAGAGGGTCAAAGAAAGTCACATTATGAAGAAAACGAAGCAGAGAAGCAACAGAACAACGACTTAATAGATACGTTAAAGAAAGAAATAAGATCGAGGATCGCTGAGCTAGCACAAGCCAGGACCATTTTAAATGATGAGGAGAACCAGGTCAAGAAATATCTTAACGAGGTCTGCCCTGTTGGGAATAAAGCTGCTGATCAGGTAACCATCAGACCACTACATCACCCTTTTTTAAAAGGCAGTTAGGTACTTAGCTTTTTCCCGCGGCTTTGTTTGCGTACATGCTTATAGTTTTGGATTCCCAAGGGACTTTCGTCAAGCGTAATTCCCTTGACAAACTATAGCTACGGATTCAAGGGTGATGAATAATCCTCATGACCTTATTCTCACATGAAATTCATTAACAATTATGTGAAGTTCGTTTTACAATATTTGTGGCCCTTAAAAATCTATTTCCTTTCAGATTATACACAATTTGGACCTCAAAGTGATCGAGCAGCGGAAAATGCTAGATTTGCTAAAATACGAGAGAAGAAGTAAAAAGAAGAAGCTCGCAGAGCTGGAGAAAGAATATGAGCGCCTGCTGATTGAGAGCACGAAAGGAGAACTTGTTAAGTCCAAAAACACGAGCAGAGCCAGAAAGGTTTAGATGTAGATATACAATCAGCCAACTAATAGTCTTAAATTATTATATAATATATATATAGTCTTAAACGACCGTACACTCAATCCGTAACAAAATCCCTTCGCAGAAGTTCCGGAGTTTCAATCAACGCAGGAACACAGCACCACAATAGTTCTATCTAAATATGTTTAAAGAGTTATCTCTTGATCTTGTGCGGTAATAGAATGCATTACCAATACCGGTCAAAGGGTATTTAGGTCAATATATGATAGTATTATTATTTTTCCAGCATGTTTCGCATTTGGAGAACGAAATTCACAAAGTGCTCATTCAATGGACGGAAGCCGAACTGGTCAAGAAAAAATATTTGACCATTCGGTAAGTCAGTACTAGATAACTAAAGTCGTCACACCTTCCCAATGGCGTCCCCCAAAGGGGTAGGCAGAGGTGTATAGGTAATACCCACATACCCACTTTCCGCCACAGATATAATTTAGGTGCCAACGTGACAGACGGCGAGCTCAAGCACGACTATACGTACGCCTTTGAATCGCTTCTCGGACGTATGCAGGTTTCCGATGTTTTCCTTCACTGTAAAGCTAGTGGTATGACTAATCACTGTTCTTATGTTCAGAAAAACTCATTGGTACGTACAGTAGGGATTCGAACTTGAAAAGAAATTCGATCTATGTGTCGCAACTACTCGAACCACTCGGCCACCACGATTTTATATTACCTATCAACCCAGTGCAGGGCCTTTTCTACTACACGCCTGTGCTAATCGCAACCATAACCTTCATCAGCCAACGCCACGGTCGAGTTGGTGGTCTGCTCCAGTCGGACCACCATTCTGTTCTCTTCCGACAAGAGGCTTTAACCATAATTCATCATGAGCACGCTGGTCGTGTCTCGGCGAATCTTCCCGTCACGACAGTCTACGGCATTGACTAAATCACTATCCTATCAAGATTACATATATACATACATATCATCACGCCAAGTCCCTAACGGGGTAGGCAGAGAGTATAGAGCGCCAGTTCTCTCTAGACTTACATACCTCTTTCGCTTCGTCCACATTCATCAGTCTCTTCATACATACTCGTCAGTTTATCAAGATTACAAGGCTTTTATAAAATTGCGACTCTATTATGACGATTAATAAGTGGCAAACTATCATGAAACCCGCCCTGTAGCTTACCGATAGCTATTGGTCGCTTGCAACACTATTCTTTCATCATTCATTTGTTACTTAAATCACTTATTTTCAGTACATTTTAACTAATTACAGCCAAGCGCTAATAGACGACTCGGTCAAATTCGAAAGCTCCCTCTCGCGAATCGAAGATCTATTGAAAAGTCAAGGAGACGAAATTATGAAGCTTGAGGTAACTTTTTACAATCATAAAATGACATCACGCCGAATCCCTCACAGGGTAGGCAGACAGCGCAGAGCGCTAGTCTACACCCACACAAACAAATACCTTCAATTTCATCAACGTCATTGTATATGCTAGACGTTACATTCAAATATATGTATTTAAAATACATATACATAAACCCGAAAAAGATAATTGAGTTTATTTCTTTATTCTCAAAGTACCTAAATATTTTATTTTTTTATTCAATATAAACATAATTTAACAGCCCTTAGCCAAAACATATATTTTCAATCTAAATATATAATTATGCAATAGTCACCATCATAAATTCAAGATCTGGGCTCATTGTGGCGTCTCTGATGCAAATCCTTCTATTTGCCTCCAGCACAATCTCTTTGACACCCAATTGGTTTTATCCTAATTATATAAATCTTGGTCTTCCTCTATTTATCTATACCTAAACTTCTCCTATATAACTATACTACCTCATACGTTAGGATGTTCGAGAAGAAGCAGCCGATATGCGAATCCGAGCGACAGCGGCGACTGCGGCAGAGGCTGCGCGCGCGCACGACGCCGAGCACACGCGAGCATCAGAAAGGGCTTACTTCGCCCAAAGATTTAGTGAACGGAAAAGAGAACTTGAGAAATTGGAGAAAAGAGTATTTCCACCACAGTGTGAGTTTTGACCAGTAGGCTCTCTCAGTAGGCATGTACTGTACATGTTGATGCAATTATGGTTAATTCCAGCTCGGTCTGTGGTTCGTCAAGAATCGACGAGGTCAACCGAAGGTGATGCGGTAACCGAGGAAGCAACGGCTGCCATTCAAATGGAGGAGATCTTCCAAAGGCTTATGAAGTTGACTGGTAAGTGCCGACAATGCCGGGCAAATTAAAATACAAAGAACGCTGGCATTGAAATATTTAAATTCCCTGGCTATTTAGGGAATATTATGTAAGTAGCTAAGAACGTAAAAATCGATTTCATTAGATCCATGGAGAAGCTCTACGTACCTTTCTTGGTCACAGGAGTGACAGATGCGGAGGAAGTGTTCGACCGCTTCCGTGCCCAGAGAGAGACCTCCAAACGACTGAGCTACCTCCAGCAAACCACTGAAGAGGAGAAACTGGAGTTGGAACATATGCAAACTACCCTCATGGCAGAACTAGAGGTTTTCAAATTCGCCTCCGTGAAGGATAAGGATGAGTGAGTTATGTGATACACAGAGCTAACGCAAATAAATCTTTATTATTTAAATAATAAAATATAATATATCCTCACGCCTCCCCATAAAGAATCCTGAAGGGATAGGCAGAGGTGTACAGGTAGTACCCACACACCCACTTCCCGCCAGAGGTATATTAGGTGCCAACGTGACAGATGGCGAGAACATCGCCGTTACTCAAGGATGACTATACATACCTTTGAATTGCTTCTCAGACGTACTGCCTATCCCTTCACCATAAAGAATCCTAAAGGGATAGGCAGAGGTGTACAGGTAGTACCCACACACCCACTTTCCGCCAGAGATATATTTTAGGTACCAACGTGACAGATGGCGAGTCCATCGTTACTCAAGCACGACTATACATACGCCTTTGAATTGCTTCTCAGACGTATGCAGGTTTCCTCTCGATGTTTTCCTTCATCGTAAAGCTCTTAGTATGACTAATCCCTGTACATACGTTTAGAAAAACTTATTGGTACAGTCGGGATTCGAACTTGCGATCTTTGTGTTGTAGGCCACTACTCGAACCACTCGGCCACGAGGGCTGATGGTTTTTTATTAAACTAGTTTAATAAGTAAGGCAACGAAGCAACTACCACGAGTGTTAGAATTGTACCAGAGTAGCATGAACTTCAAGATTATTACCATATTACCTTCCTCAGAGCTCAGGACCAGATAACTCAACTGAAAGAGGACATTCAGCAGGAAGATAAAATATACTCCGAGTTAGAGAAGAAACTGGAGGAGGTCGACACATTGCTGCTGGAGATCAAAGGACTGCTCTATGATCTGTGCAAGCTATTGGATGTGAGTGTTCTGTATCTGGGGCCTTGATGTGACGTGTTATTGACGTACTGGACAGAGTAAAAGAGACAGATATATACTCCTCCTATACATCTATCGCATATCACGACATGGTAGGGTTCCTGCTCATTGAAACTAGTTACAGATAAGACTTGAGAAGATATCCACTCGCTCATATTTATATGTATATAATATATCCTCACGCCCGCCTACAAGGGTCCCCGAAGAGGTAGGCAGAGGAGTATAGGTAGTACCCAAGTTTATAATGCTCTTCATTGGTCTTTCACGTAATAACTACTGAACAGAATTTGATGAAACTTGGCACACAGATAAACTAGTAGGATTTACACCTGAATATCTGTATTTAAAAATTATTGTAAGTGTGTATTCATTCAACGAGTGTCACCGTTTTGTAAGAACATTAAATACATTAATCTATGCATCGAAGTAAGAATACTACGCACTGAAATATATTATTCAGGTAATCCCTGACCCGACAATGCCCGAATGGACCGCAGAAGCGCGCGACGTGCAAGAACTAACCATGGTGCTCTCGGCGAGGTATGCCAAGGCCAGGTCTCGAGCTGAGGAGATAGCAGAAAAGCAGAGAGATAGCACGATTATCCTGGTACCCTCTAATGTAAGAAATTTTACGTCACATTCAAAGACGGCCACATACAAAGATTAATATAATCGCTTTCTACTAAATTCATATGGATGTATACCTCACGCCTTCCCACAAGGGTCCCCGAAGGGGTAGGCAGAGGTGTATAGGTAATACCCACACACCCACTTTCCGCCAGAGGTATATTAGGTGCCAGCGTGACAGATGGCGAGTCCATCGCCGTTACTCAAGCACGACTATTCATACGCCTTTGAATTTCATCTCAGACGTATGCTGGTTTCCTCTCGATGTTTTCCTTCACCGTTAAGCTCGCTCGTGACTAATCACTGTACTTAAGTTCAGAAAAACTCATTGGTACAGTCAAGATTCGAAATTGCGCCCTTTGCGTCGCAGGCAACTGCTCGAACCACTCGGCCACCACGGCTGTATACACGGTACATATACCAAAATATTTTCTTTTACAATTTTGTCTGTCTATCTGCCGGTTTGTTCCGGCAACACGGCTGAAACGGCCGATTTTGACGAGACTTTCACTGGCAGATAGCTGACATAAAAAGCTACTGTTATTTTAGCAACAGAACAATATCTTTTTGTTAAATCTCACGCGGATGAAGTCGCGGGCATTCTGAGCATTCGCAGAAGGAAACTCCTCTCAAACCGGACCAGTTTGTAGGGATAAATTGCGAGAATAGCAACTCAAATCATTATCATTCGCTTGTATCCCTGCCATGTCTATCAAGCACATGACACTTAGGTAAATATTAATATCACTGCATGAGTAAAAGAGTAAGAGAGGTAGGGCACAACGGGTTTCCCGTTCGAATTTGGAGCTGCCCGACTGGGGCAGGACCTCCATCTTATAGAAGTCCGTAGCCAAATAACACAATTTATTGTGTTGTGTTCCTACGTGGTGAATAAGGTTTCCAGTAATGAGCTCCTTGGGGAGAGGGAGGATTATTACAATGTGTTGGAAGCAGAGGGATTAAACCTTATGCTGCCAGCACACTATAACACTCCGAACACAGAGTGGCAACACGCAAGTGATACTTCGGTATCGTGAGCGTAAATAGGCTACGGTAACCGTTTCCCATCAGGTGGGCCGTATGCTTGTTTGCCACTCTTGCTGTATAAAAAAAAAAAATTTGTGGCGTAGTCCGGTGATAATTCAAGAATATTTGTATCGTGTTCTACATGGCAGCCCACCAGCGCAGCCCCCTCAGTAGCCGGCATGAGCCTTCACAGTCACAGTACCCACAAGGAGTCGGAGAAACAAGTGCCGACCTACAAAGAGCTGGTGGCGAAGGAACCTGCTAAAGTTTCACGTAAGCAACCCTTTATATATACAGGTCGTTGACCCTGGTTTAAGAACCAATTAAATCAACCATTAAATTCTATTGTCTTCATCGAGAGTAAAAATTATGAACGTCCAGTAACACCAGAGGCGCTATTTTACTGTGTATTTATGTGTGTTCAGGCATGTCTGAACCAACCGACGTCGCCTTAACAGAATTTGCACCTTAAAGAAGGCTTCTCCTTAACATTTGAATTTGCCGCCAAATGCTACTGGCATAAAAATATTTTTCATTACTTCGCGCTATTTTTTTATTACAAAGAAAATTAAACTATGTAGTATATTCGCATAGTGCTGGATTTCATTTCTCACGCATAATAAATCGAAGTTCAGTTAATAAAATAATAAATGAAAAATTACTTGTGAACTGCCGCGGTAAAGCATAGCATTTTTTATCACCTTAAGCAATTATCATTATTTATTTATTTTTTATGTATGCAGTATTTGTGTTAATAATAAAATGTATATGTACTCACTCATTTTCTTTCACTATTTTTTCATCACTTTCTTCAGTAATAAATGCACTTTGTTTATTCATATTTAAAACACTTTTTACATAAATTTTACGGGTAAAGCACATGCGGTGAGTGTGGCATTATAAAAATATGATAAAATCCTATACAGTATACACCTATATACTTTCTCACTAACAGCTGCTTACGTACTAGACACGCCTTTTAAGTTCTGTTGTTTCCATATTTCCCGGCCATTTTGAATTTGGAACTGTTCTCTATTGGAATGTGTTTAAATTTGGAACTGTTCTCTATTGGAATGTGTTTAAATTTGGAACTGTTCTCTATTGGGATGTGTTTAAATTTTGAAGGTTGTTAGGTTTTATTTTCGTTACGGAATTTCTTGATTCGGTCGCCGTGCTCAAAGTACGCGATGAAAGCTATGCAATAGCTTAAAAATTCAAACAATAGGTAATCCCGCGAAGCCAGATCACGCAAATACAATTTGGTACCACGTAGCTGGATAACCTGAACAATGTGCGGATAGAGCCGTATGTACGTATACTTACATATCATCACGCCAAGTCCCTAACAGGGTAGGCAGACAGTATAGAGCGCCAGTTCTCTCTAGACTTGCATACCTCTTTCGCTTCGTCCACATCCATCAGGCTCTTCATACATGCTCGTCGGTTTCGGGTACTCTTAACGTTCCCGCCTTGAGCGTCCGATCGATTTGATCTAGGTAGTTGGAACGTGGCCTTCCTCTGCCTCTCCTTGCACACACTTTTGCTTTGTATATCTGTTTCGTCAATCTTTCTTCACTCATCCTTTCTATAAACTATAATGCGAATAAGTGAGAACTAGCGCTCTCTCTGCCTACCCCTGGACTGTGTGATGTGTATGTGTAAAGAAAGATTTTTCTTTTCCAGAATCTGATGACGAGGAAGACATACCATCACGCTGTTACTTGAAACGCCAGGCGCAAGTGATCGTCGACACTAAGTGCAGGAGGAAGGGCTTCCGAGCGGTTCCCAGGAGATAGGCACTTACCTAATGTTTACATAGCTGTTAACCTAATTTATTTACAAGTTATTGAAAAGTTTTAGTACTGAAACGTTTCAATAACAGAACAAGCAAACGGCGCGCATTTTGGTCGGTCACCTCACCTATGAGAGGGACTGTACTCGAAGTATAAGTAATAGTACAGACATAGAACTTAATCCTAGTACAGAACTTCCCAGCTTCATCAAGGTACTTGGCACTTAGCTTGGTTGCAAATCTTTGTTATTTTCTGCCCCAATAATACTGAGATGTTAGATGACTTCAGTGCAAAGGATTTTATGTATACAGCGAAGATGGTAATCATTAACTATCCAAATTATGGGAAACGGTTACCTTTGAGAAATACTTTATATTTTAGCAGCATAAGGAACGAGCTATTCTCCCTTGTTACCTCTGGGAGCATTTATTGTAATAAGGATTTAGTTAAGACATCTTCATCTTTAGAATATATCATGCATACCAATTACCAATGTACTAGAAGAAAACAAAAAGATTATACATAAGATAATATAATTATTCCAAAATCAAACGGTGCGTTATTATTAAAAAAAATACATCTTGTAGTTTAATTTAGGTGTACCTAAATACAGGCCATCGATAGGGTCTATGACTTATTAAGTGACATACGCCAAACCGCTGTCAAAATTTCGTTTGTAAATAGTTTTAATTTCTTTAATCTACATTTATTACATATTCAATAAAACAATTTATTAATTAAATTATAAAAATATAGGTGTGTGGGTACGACACACCTCTCACAACGAAGATATATATAATTCTAAATGAATATCATATAACAGCCGCTATTAGATCTATCAGAATGTTTTGTCCGCATAAAAATTCTTACTTGCAACTAATATGCGCCGTAAACCCCAGGGTTATAAATAAGGCTGTTGAAAAGGCGATGCGAAAACGGCACTTTGACCCACACGACTGTAAGTAGGATCAAATTGGAGTAGGCAGGGAGAGTAGAGCGCCAGTTGTATCTAGACTTATTAACCCTTTATGCTTCAAAGAATTTCCTATGTATTAATATATCTTCATGCTTTCCCGCAACGGTCCCCGCAGGACATATATTTAAAAGCCATCGTGACAGATGGCGTGTCCATCGCAGTTTCTCAAGCATGACTTTACATACGTCTTTGAATTTCTTCTCAAACCCGAATTTTCAGTTTCTCAAGCATGACTTTACATACGTCTTTGAATTTCTTCTCAAACTCGAATTTTGGATTCGATATTTCCCCGCCCCAAAGATACCATGTCAATGTTGAATTTGATACTTTTGGAGATGAGGAAAAGTTCGAAACACGATTATGCGACTTAGGAGATTTCATTCGTCAAGGAGGTTCAGTGTCACCTAGCATATATTTTAAATCTTATCCAGCAAAATATTGATATATTTTTGAGAAATTTTGATATTCATTTCGTGATTGTTAAGAAGTACATATTTTTATATGTACAGGGGAAGTTACCTCTCTATTACATAGATATATACTTACATATATAGCATCACGCCGAGTCCTCACGAGTGAAGGGGTTAGAAAAGCTATCTCTAGAATTACATTACTTTAAAAGAGATAGGGCATAGCGGGGATCCCGTTCGAATTTGGAGCTGCCTGACTGGGGCAGGACTTTCACCTGTTGTTCCCACACGATGAATATGGTTTCCAATAATGAGCTCCTTGGTGATTGGGAGGACTGATATATTATGTGGGCAGCAGAGGGATTAGTTCCATTATGCTGCCAACATAGTATACTCTCCGAACACAGAGTGGCGCAAGTGATACTTCGGTATCGTGAGTGCAAAAAGGCTACGGTAACCGTTTCCCATCAGGAGGACCGCATGCTTGTTTACCACTCTTGTTGTATAAAGAAAAATATTCATCTTCATCCATATTCATTTTAAGGTTTTATTTTACTTTTAATAACTAAAACCTTATCCATATATATAGCCCTACCTCCAGCCCAAAGGCTAGAGTCAATGCAACCGTCCCTATTCGCCCCACACGTGGACATCACTCGCACCAGACTTGGCTTCGGCAGGGTCGGCTTGAGGATCATCAATAGAGATCTTCACAACAAGGATGATTTGATCCAGCTCCAAGCATTGCACACTGTTCTAGATCGGGTACTTTTAACGTTATTATCTTCTTAAATATAAATTACGTGTCACGTTGTTTGTCCACGATGGACTGAACTACTTAACCGATTTCAATTTGCACACCGTGTGCAGTTTGATCCAACTTGAAAGATAGGATAGCTTTTATCACAATTGGACCCCATAGGTGGCGCTGCGATCGTGTTTCAGGAAGTTTAACGTTTTCCTCCGGGCGATGCTGGGCGGGACAGCTAGTAGCATATAGGTATATTTTTTATCTTCACGCTTCCTTCCTATAAGAATCTCCGAAGGAATGGGTAATGATGAAATAATCTTGCATTTCGCCAAATCATGTTTATGAAGGTAGACAGAGGGTAAGCCTGTTGCCGTGTCTCTGGTACTAATGATGTCATGTGGAAAGTCACATGACTTCATTTCTAATCAGAGATATGGTATTTCTTTGCAAAGAAATTTGGTCAATTTGTTCAGGATGATTTCCTTCAGTGTAAGCTTCAGTGATTGTGTCTCAACACAATTGTTAAAACCTTAATGTGTAAATGTACCTTAATCTTAACTTAATTAATACACCTCAGTATGTTTTGGATATCTATATACCACAACCTGGTCGCTGCACGGTTTGACTGCAAAAAATATATAGTTTTAATAATAATATTTTTCAAGGTACAAATATCAGAAGACGCTATGTTCCTGATCAACCTCCACGTCGTCTACCGCCTCATAGATTTGATGAAGAGCCGCAATCCCATCATTCGAGAGAAAGTATGCCTCATCCTCACTCACCTAGCCTCCTACTATCAAGGACGACAAAGGATCATGTCCCGCCCTCAGATCATAGACAAGCTCATGTGGCTCTGGATGAGAGACCGGAAAGAGATAAGATACGCGGCCGCCTTCACATTGAAAACTTTAGCTAAAGACAGGTGCGCGGCTGAAATGATTCTCGAAAACGAAAGAGTGGTCGAAAATCTTTTGAAGTTAGTTAAGAACGACCATAAAGGAATAGTGATATTGCATCTGAAAACTTTAGAAAACTTAATCGAATGGGATCAGGAGAGGCCGTTACGAGCTAACGCCTTCCAGATAATGCTGACGTTGTTCGACGACGAGGACCCAAGGATAGTGGCCGGAGCGATGGACTGCATGGCACAGCTTTGTAAGCATAGCGTTGGCAAAAAACTCGCTGACACCTACGACCTAACCTTCGTCCTTAAGCCGTTTCTTGTCTCCTCCGCTATTGAGGTCATCATAAGCGCTGTAGGTCTCATGGCGTACACAACTATAACGACCAGGTCGAAATGGCGCGCTAAGGAAATCACGAATGGGCTCACTAAGCGTTTAATCGGCCTATGCGAAAGCCCGAATAAGCCGCTTCTACAACTTAGGGCAATGCAAGTGCTCATCAATTTGTGCGACTGTCCAGACATAAGGAATCACATGAAGGAACATTGGTTGAAGCAGGTGGAGGGTATAAAGATAAGGACGCACGAGGAATGGGATGGAACTTCAGAAACCACGAGCTACGGGCTAGAATCAGGACATAACTACAGAACTATGTGTATAGAGGCTACTGAGACGATTAAGAACGATTATGGCGACAATGCTGAAGTCATTAATGTGCACAGCTTCTTGAGAACGGTCCAGCAGTTCAAAGGACGTTTAATTGCTGCTATTAAATGGAAATCTTATAAAGATTGATATGGCTGT
>JACCPG010007577.1:0-87389 GCA_016069955.1 Drepana arcuata
TGACAATACATAGTTTGTCAAACGTCTTCTACTTTACATGCAAGCGAATAACAACTCTATTTCTAGGCTTATTAGATTTAGATATAGTGCAAAAACAAATTGGCAAATTAACAAACTTACAAACACACCCGCCCATGCGAATCTGAACTTTATCGTGCAGAATATAGAGTCGGAAAGTTATGCATAAGATTATCTTTGTACAGTGTATCAAATCATTTGTTTAGCAGACCAATTCTACTAATATTATAAAATGTTACAGTTCGTGAGTATGTACGCATGTTTGTTTGTCTCTCACGCAAGAACGACAGAACAGAATTGGATGAAATTTGACACAGAGACAGATTATCATTGGATTAACACATAAACGGAAGATTAATTTAATTCCGGAAGAAACACGACGTCAAATAAATGTTCGATCTTTATATCATTAAAAGAGATTCATAAATAGGCCTCTGTCTTGGACCACAGCTAATTCCAGTTCTCCCCCCTCTCTCTCTCTCTCTCTCTTTCTTTATCTCTATCTCTGTCTGTTCATCTTTATCCGGGGTTGAGTGTTAATGTCAGCGACACAATTATAACTATAGACAGTGCCATCCACGAAGACGCGCCCCATCAATTTCTAGTTAAGGGGATCGCGGGATGCGGGGAGTATGACCCGAGTCTATTAATTGTAATGGCGTGTGCACTCATAGGTAATCAGTGTGTACCGACAATACTCAAACATAAGTGGGAGGTTGCACACTTACACTACAAACTATTTATTTCGCCAAGATATATTTTTGATGCCAATGTGACAGATAGCCCATACGCTTTTGAATTTCTTCTCAGACGTATGCAAGTTTCCTCTCGATGTTTTTCTTCACAGTAAAGCTCGTGGTGTGACTCATGACTAGACTTGAGATCAGTTTTAAAATATATTTTGTGACATCAATTTAATAAAGGAAATCATATTTTAACCCGAGTGTAGACACAGGGCATAGCTAGTGTAGTGATAAGTTTGTCAACCTTGCCCCAGTTTGGGCACGACCATTTTGTTAGATGGTTAACTTCTTTAGGAGACAATAGGTTAAGTCTTCAACTTCTTCAAGTACTATTAAAAAGAACCTGTTCGCCAAAACACCCGCGTCATAAAGGATACTGGTCAGTTATCATGGTATGCCGTTAGTAATCAGTAAATTTGCAAAGAGTTATTATTAACAAACCGATCGGACGCTCCATGATGGGAACGTCAAGAGTACTCGAAGCCGGCGAGCATGTATGAACAGGCTAATGATTATGGATGAAGTGTATGTTTAGAGATCTGTATGCTTAGAGAGAACTGACGTTTTCCCACAAGGGTTCCCAAAGGGGTATGCAGAGGTGTATAGGTAAGTATCCACGCAACTCTACGCTGGGAATATATTTTAGGTGCCAACGTGACAGATGACGATGATGACGTCTTCTCAAACGTATGCAGGTTTCCTCTCGATGTTTTCATTTAAAGGTAGTGGTGTGACTAATCACTGTACTTGTACTTGTACACTGTAAAACTCTTTGGTACAATCGGGATTCGATATTGCTACCTTATTACAACTGCTCCAACTACTCGGCCATGGTTCTAGGCGTAGGGTAAAGCTAGTTTTGGTAGGTATATGTATAGACTAACTGTGCCCGCGACGTCGTCCGCGTGAATTTAACAAAAAAGTTTTTGTCAAGTTTCTAAAATAAAAGTAGCCTAAGTTACCCCTTTTTACATCAGCTATCTGCCAGAGAAAGTCCCGTTAAAATCGGTCCAGCCGTTTCAGAGATTATCCGGAACAAACAGACAGACAAAAAAATTAAAAAATATCCAATTGGTATATATACCGTGTATACATCCATAAGCATTTGGTAAAAAGCGGTTATTTCAATATTACAAACAGACACTCCAATTTTATTATAATTATGTATAGATAATGATAATACTACGCTTGCTCTAGCCACCATACGACTACATGTATATAATATAATATATAATATATATAATAATATAATATCCTCACGCCTTCCCACAAGGGTCCCCGAAGGGGTAGGCAGAGGTGTATAGGTAATACCCACACACCCACTTTCCGCCAGAGGTATATTAGGTGCCAACGTGACAGATGGCGAGTCCATCGCCGTTACTCCAGCACGACTATACATACGCCTTTGAATTTCTTCTCAGACGTATGCAGGTTTCCTCTCGATGTTTTCCTTCACCTTAAAGCTCGTGGTGTGACTAATCACTGTACTTAAGTTCCGAAAAACTCATTGGTACAGTCGAGATTCGATCTTGCGACCTTTGCGTCGCAGGCAACTGCTCGAACCACTCGGCCACCACGGCTCTGACTTTGACTGAATTGGATTGTGACTACATGTCACAATCCAATTTCCCATCCTCACGATCGATATTACTTTGAGCGCCGATGAAGCTATGGCCACAATATAAACACAATCAATAAATACAACAGTACCTCATTTACATAGTCAATATACAGCGATATTAATCACATGAGCTTTACGGTGAAGGAAAACATCGAGAGAAAACCTGCATACGTTTGATAAATGGGTGAGATGAAACTAAGATGTACTTCTTCTGAGACCCTTTTGGGAAACTGTGAAGATATATATACTCAGTAATGTACACCTGGAGTACGAAAACCTTCGTAAGTTTTCAAATTTATTCCGTAATGGAGTTGTAGACTGATAATAAATACCTTTTGAAACTAAGCATAGAATTGCATATTAGAAAAGATAGATATCTAAATGCCTAAATATATTAGAAAAGATAGTTGTAATGATGACTGGCAAGCGAAGTTCGGCGAGCTTCTTGCATACATACATTTCTTTGACCACGTTTACCAGCAAAATTTTCAGGGTTAATATATATATTACTAGCTGTCCCGCCCAGCTTCCCGCGGGTGAAAAAGTAAAACTTCCTGAAACACAATCGCAGTGCCACCTATCGGGTCAAATTGTGATGATAGCTATCCTATCTTTTAAGTTGGATCAAATTACACACGGTGTGCAAATTTGATTGAAATCTGGTTAAGTAGTTTATGAGCCCATCGCGGACAAACAACATGACGCGTAATTTATATAAATTAAGATAAGATATGCAAACCTAGCCGTATGCTTTGTCAAACTAAGTGAAATAGATCTATACCATCCAAGTAGTTGAGCTACCGCGTTATTGGATGTACTATGTAACATTTTCGCTGTAGTAAAACGAAATGCTTGTATTTAACTATGTATTCAATGTCATAGAATCTGTGACACATTGAGACTATGTGTCGTACAGTTGTGCGAAAGAGACATATGTAATGTGGGACCTCATGTCCCTTTCGCTTTCATGAACAATGATGGTGAAAGAAGGCCATGGTAAAGAACCAAAGCATTTTTTTAATACCAGACATGCACTAATTAAAACAGACAAACTAAAAACATAAACGGTTTTTGTTTTACATTATAATGTGTATATGTATATATTCAGAGAAGAGCCCCGAAGTAGGTATGCAGAAGTGTATAGGTAGGATATCCACACACCCACTTTCCGCCAGAGGTATATTAGGTGCCAACGTGACAGATGGCAAGTCCATCGCCGTTACTCAAGCACGACTACACATACACCTTTGAATTTCTTCTCAGACGTATGCAGGTTTCCTTCACCGTAAAGCTCGTGGTGTGACTAATCACTGTACTTAAGTTCAGGAAAACTCATTCATACAATCGAACTTGCGATTGAGTAAAAGTTTATTTCAGCGCCACCTGTCGTCAAACAGAAGCACTAACTCCTACTCAGACCTAAAACAAAGGAATATCATAGCGAAAAAACAAAAAATAGCTTATGTTCATCAAATTTAAACGCACAATTATGCCGAAGATCTTAAGCGTAGAATTTGGATCGCGAAACATGTCACAATTCGAAGTACTATCGACGCACAATGAAACTTTAAACTGCGCACAATTTGACACTTTAAAAGTTCACTTATCACTCTTAACAACAAAGAAATAAGGCTTATTTTAGTTCTGTACTATACCAAGAGAGTGTCTTTGTACATTTGTCGATTCTGAGCTTTAACAACTGTGCGTTGGTATATATAGTGGACTGCTTTTGGGATGTCACCATTCGACCACCTCGTTACATTTGTAATACCATCACTCACATAAGAGGGTAGGTATTCTGTAAATAAACATATATGTAAAGTAATTATTTAACTCGCCACCTGTCACGTTGGCACTTAAAATATATCTCTGACAGTTAAGCTCAGAGGTTCTATAGACCTGTCAAGATTGCTTCAAGCCCCGGTCCAGCCCAAGCCCGGTTCTTGGTCTTAAGTACAGTGATTTATCACGCCACCAGCTTTGCAGTGAAGCACATCATTAAGAAGACATTGTATACGTTTGAGATGATTGTATACGTCAATGACGTAGGGACGTAGAGGAGTTGGAGGCTCAATGTAGTTTTGGCGAAAAGAGGATGTATTGTAGTAATTAACACCTACATCCTCTTTTCGCGTGGTGAGCAGAAGTCTCAAGAACGATTGTTTTAAGGCGTGATAATATTATTGATTTCATATTAATACGTATATAATAATTATTTTTCCGAGGTTTCTTTTTTTCTAGAATTAAACAGGATCGGATATATCCTATGTGTTAATCCAGCGAATAGTCTATCTCCATGCCAAATTTCATACAATTCCGTTCAGTAGTTTTTGTGTGAAAGCGTAACAAACATACACACAAATTTTCGCATTTATTATATTAATAGGATTAAGATTAAATTATTATGTTATAAAATCTTTGTTTTACAGATTCACACTCTCTCCAAGGTTTTCGTTCTCACACACGCAGTCGAAATGAAGGTAAAAGAATATTAATTATCGATTGTTAATAATAAGAGACGAGCCGTGGTGGCTGAGTGGTTCGTGTAGTAGCCTGCGACATAAAGATTGCAAGTTTGAATCCCTATAGTAGCAATGTGTTTTTCTGAACTTAGGTAAAGTTATTAGTCCCACCACGAGCTTTACAGTGAAAGATAACATCGAAAGGAAACCTGTTTGAGTAGAAATTCAAAGTCATTCATGTATAGCCATGTGTATGGACTCGCCATCTGTCACGTTGGCACCTAAAATATATCTCTGGCGGAAAAGACGGTGCATAGGTACCATCGGGGACCCTTCTGGGAAGGCGTGAGGTTGTATTATATAATGTAAGTTAAATCCTACCCCTACGTTAAAGGGAATAAACGTTAAAAAAGCAAACCGGGGAGTTTGTTTCGCCGTTTCTTCTCCTGGCAGGTATTTTTTCTTGGAAACGGTGGTAACTTTAGTTTATATTAAGTATGTGACGTTCAATAAGTGTTCCCTGTGTCCCTTACGTTGAATAAATAATTATTGATACATAGAAAACGAAGTTGCAATGAGCGATTACATTTTTCTCCCTGACTTCTCATAACAGTCAGTGACTTTTAAGAAGTTCAATATATTTTGTTTCAGATTTTTCTTCCCCTGATATGTCTATTGCCTTTGGCGTTAGCTGAACCGCCGGTTGGGTAAGTTTCCCTCAATCAAGACCTAAGTAAGGGTGTGTAAGTCGTACCGTCTGGTGTAGTGGTCAGAAATCCTAGCTACGAAACCTGTACAAAACCTGTTGGTTTGATCCCCGAAAGCTTATTTATCTTTACTTGATGTTAAATAGAAGAGCCGTGGTGGCCGAGTGGTTCGAGCAGTTGCCTGCGACGCAAAGGTCGCAAGTTCGCATCCCGACTGTACCAACGAGTTTTTCTGAACTTAAGTACAGTGATTAGTCACACCACGAGCTTTACGGCGAAGGAAAACATCGAGAGGAAACCTGCATACGTCTGAGAAGAAATTCAAAGCCGTATGTATAGTCGTGCTTGAGTAACGGCGATGGACTCGCCATCTGTCACGTTGACACCTAATATACCTCTGGTGGAAAGTGGGTGTGTAGGTATTACCTATACACCTCTGCCTACCCCTTCGGGGACCCTTGTGGGAAGGCATGATGTTAAATAACCACCCTCACGAATTATCATCATCTAAGGGGTCCCTAACGGGGTAGGCAGAGAGTATAGGGCGCCAGTTCTCTCTAGACTTACATACCTCTTTCGCTTCGTCTAACATAATTAAGAATATAATTTCTGTGCCTGTTATTCCGTTAACTTAGTTGCTTAACTTTCCTTTAGATTAACTTATTTGTTTTATTATTATTTGCTTAATAAATTATTATTATTATTATCCATTTACGCCTTTCTCAACTTCAACGTATTTATTTAAGAACCTAGTATAAATCTGACATGTTTTTTTATATTTCAGTGATGGCTACGCAGCAGCGAGATCATCCCACAATCACCAGCACTCTCCATCCCAAGAATACGGCCTTCCTGCTAGCTCCAGGAATTCTCTTTCTACGGAGTACGGACCTCCTAACGTTCGGTCTAGTCCCTCCCAAGAATATGGAGTGCCGTCCGCGAGAGCTGGGTCGAGACCAAAATCTAGACTTTCTCAAGAATATGGCACACCCAGTGCTAGATCTGGAATTTCTCAGGAATATGGGACACCCAGTGCTAGATCTGGA
The DNA here is from genome assembly GCA_016069955.1 of Drepana arcuata. Lineage (NCBI taxonomy): Eukaryota > Metazoa > Arthropoda > Insecta > Lepidoptera > Drepanidae > Drepana > Drepana arcuata. Next base: position 6,598 of record JACCPG010007577.1, read on the forward strand.
ATTTCTCAGGAATATGGGACACCCAGTGCTAGATCTGGAATTTCTCAGGAGTATGGGACACCCAGTGCTAGATCTGGAATTTCTCAGGAGTATGGGACACCCAGTGCTAGATCTGGAATTTCTCAGGAATATGGGACACCCAGTGCTAGATCTGGAATTTCTCAGGAATATGGGACACCCAGTGCTAGATCTGGAATTTCTCAGGAATATGGGACACCCAGTGCTAGATCTGGAATTTCTCAGGAATATGGAGTTCCAAGTGCTAGAGCTGGTGTTTCAAAAGTGTATGGCGTCCCTGCAACCAGATCTGGTGAACACAATGCAAGATCGAGTATATCTCAAGAGTATGGACTACCAAATTCAAGGTCTGGATTATCCCAAGAATACGGTGCCCCAGCTGCTAAATCTGGATTATCACAAGAATACGGCGCTCCAGCTGCAAAATCTGGCTTATCTCAAGACTACGGCACCCCTGGCGTGAGGTCTGGTTTGTCCCAAGAGTATGGAGTACCCGCCGCCAAATCTGGCTTATCCAAAGAATACGGGGTGCCTAATGCTAGATCTAGTGTTTCCCAAACATACGGACCTCCGGGTCTGCGTAACGCTCCTTCCCAGACATATGGTGCACCTGCGAGATCTGCTCAGGAATACCTACCTCCGTCATCGAGAACAAGCCAAGATTATTCTATTCCAGCTTCCGAGCTATCGCAAGAGTATGGTACACCTAAAGCGAGAAATGGACCTTCTTCAGAATATGGAGTGCCTACCGATAGCGATCATGACGACTTTGTTTCGACCTTCAGGAGTATACCGGATTCTTACAGCGCTCCTGAAGTTAGAACTTCAGACAAACATAGCAGTGCAAGAAAAAAGGCGTTTGGTTCTGCTCGGATCGCAACACAGAAATTTGGGGTTCCAATTTTCCAAAACACTCGCAGCAAATTTAATTCTAACGCCTTATCTGATTACAGCAGTTCAACCAGATCACATGATGCTCAGGGCTACAGCGCAAATAATCCGTTCCGATCTTCTTCTTTCGGTGTTTCAAATACTTATGGCGCTCCCAGAAATGCCCCTGATCAAACCTACGGTGCTCCTTCCTCGCGTTCATCCTCACCTTATGATGCAAATACAAGGAACTCTGACTCATATTCTCAACACTCTAATAGTGAACCTGATTCATACAGTACTGCTGTTGAGAACGAGTCAGATAGTTATAGTGTACCTAATGGAAAGAGCTTGTCAGAGGAATACACCGCTCCGAGCAAAGCTGCTAATCTGAAGACCAAAGCCATCGCTTCGTCGTATGCTTCGGCAAGGTTAGTCACTATAGTGGCTGTAACTTAATTAGTAATGATATCACATTCATCATTAGAAACCTGAAATCGTTTGGGAAGAAATTAATAATCGCTTAGCATAACTACGATGGACTTTCCATCTGTCACGTTGGCACCTGACAGATGGCGAGTCCATCTCCGTTGCCCAAGCACGACGTTCATTTGTCTTTGAATTTCTTATAAAACGTTTTCCGCAAAGCTCGTGACTAATCACTGAACTTATCATAAACAAATCCTTAAATTTCAATATCATCTTTTTTAGCCTCCTTGATTCACTGCCTGACGCAAAGGCGTCAGTCATAGCGCTCCTATGCAAGTTAGGTCCCGGACTTCCCTAAAATAATAATAATAATCATTCAATAATTAAATCCAAATCTTTACGATTCATTCTTCATTCTCATTGTTTAAATTACAGATCTGCATCCCAAGGCTACAGCGTTCCATCTGCCAAATCTATGCCTTCAGAACAATACGGAGTCCCGGAGAGTTACAGCGCTTTGGAACACCAGGGATATGAGTACGCGAGGGGAGCTAGTGGCGAATTTGAAAATCAGGTATGTAATACATTTATAGCATTTTACGGCCTTGGTACCTGTGATTCGAGTTATCACACGCAGAAGCAATGTTGCAAGTTCAAACCCCGAATGTGCTTACGAGTTTTTTCGAGCTTTAGAATAAGAAGTATTCACACAATGTGTTTTGTTTAAAACCATCCGTGTTGTTGTTGTAAACCATCCGTTGCGTAAAGCATACGTTGAAGAAATAATTCAAAGACATATGTATGACGTGCTTCAGACTTTTCTTCGGCGTAAATGGATAATGTCACAACTACCCTATATTTTTGTAATATCGTAGATAGTTATTCCAATTTTACGTTCATTTTATCATCTTCATATACTGACTTTCAAGATGACTTTCAACTTGGTGTCTCTGATGCCATCCCTTCCATTTGCTTTTGACCAGCATCATCTCATTGACCTCCCAATACGTCATGAGACACCATTACTTTAAGAGCTGGGCTCTTGTCGGCGTCTCTGATGCAATTCCTTTCTTGTGCTGCCGTCCAGGGCAACCAATTTGTTCTCCATATATGTACATCATGGCAGATACCTCATCTTTGGTCAAATTATGTCTTGGTATTTCTTCCACTCTGGGAAAGAAATTCTACCTTTCCTTCTAAAATATTTTTGCAGAAGCTATCTTCTTTTATAAGGAGGCTCTTTTTATATTTTCGACTTCTTTAGCAGTACTTTTGTCTCATCGCTCCTTTTGCGAAAGTTTTGTAAGTTTATTTTGATAGCCGTGGTGGCCGAGTGGTTCGAGCAGGTGCCTGCGACGCAAAGGTCGCAAGTTCGAATCCCGACTATACCAATGAGTTTTTCTGAACTTAAGTACAGTGATTAGTCACATCACGAGCTTTACGGTGAAGGAAAACATCGAGAGGAAACCTGCATACGTCTGAGAAGAAATTCAAAGGCGTATGTATAGTCGTGCTTGAGTAACGGCGATGGACTCGTCATCTGTCACGTTGGCACCTATTATACCTCTGGCGGAAAGTGGGTGTGTGGGTATTACCTATACACCTCAGCCTACCCCTTCGGGGACCCTTGTGGGAAGGCGTGAGGATATATTATATATTTTATATTATTTTGATATTTCTTTTCAGGAAGCAGCCAACTATGAGTTCTTGTACTCAGTGAACGACGCCGATTCGGGCAGTGAGTTTGGTCATCAGGAGACGAGACAGGAGAACAGAGCTGAGGGTAGCTACTTCGTGGTTCTCCCTGATGGTACCAAGCAGGTAGTGAGACTTTACATGAACTAGGATATAATGAAATCAATATATACTCATATTATTATGACCCTCATTCTCATATTAATTTAAATTTTTTTTAGTCTTTGTACCATTATACATACACATACATATCATCACGCCGAGTCCATTACGGGGTAGGCAGAGATTATAGTGCGCCAGTTCTCTATTTCGCTTCGTCCACATTCATCAGTCTCTTCATACATGCTCGTAGGTGTCGAATACTCTTGACGTTCCCGTCCTTGAGCGTCCGATCTATTTGATCCAGGTAGTTGGAACGTGGCCTTCCTCTGCCTCTTCTTGCACACACTTTTGCTTTGTATATCTGTTTCGTCAATCTTTCTTCACTCATCCTTTATATGTGTCTTGTACCCTCGATTGGCTAAAGATGTTTCTGCAATAAACAAGGAACTTATGTTCTCTAAGCATTGACTTTCAATTCCCAGGTGGTGGAATACGAGGCTGACGAGCGAGGATTCAAACCCAGGATCACACTGGAGTCAACTGACCTGACCCGCAGTGCGGAGGGGCCCTATTAACTCAAAGGACCAATTATCAACTCCAGTAATGTTGTAAATAAACGAGATTAAAAAAGACATGTCCTGTTGAGGGATCCATAGACGGGACGTGATATTCTTCTGTCACGCCTGTCGATAAGCGGTTACCACCGATAGCATCTAGATTGTGATTTTGAATTTCTTCTAAGGTTTTCCTCACGATTCTTTCCTTTCTTTTTTTCACATTTAAACATTATCAAAAGTAGGTAATCGCTTCTAAACAGTACAATTATTTTTACTTATTGTCATGTATTGTATTAAGGTATAATTTATCTGTGAGCTAAAAGGTTTATAAATCTTTTCTTTACAATATTACTGATAGTTTTAAACGACAAAATGTTATCGGAATGGAAAATTGTGTGTTAAATACTCAAGTAATTTATTATTTATTGCTGCATATGGAGAAAAATAAAAAAAAATACCTCATAGTTTTATAAGCTGTATCGTGTGGTGTAGATTATACATTAGAAACTACAGATAAATAAATACATTTTTATTTTTATTTTGTAATTTTTATTCTTTATCCATGTTCTATAGACCTTGTGAATTCCCGTATGAAATATATGTACCTATATTATGTAGTACAAGGTCCGTCCAGCTTCGCTTAGGTAAAGAAATGAAAGCTACTAAACACGACAGTAGCGCCATCTACTGGGTCCAATTATATTTTCAAACCATCCAGGGATCCACTTAAATATACACTCAAAATACCATCCAAATCGGTCCTACAGATTAAGAGGAGTTAGTTGCCAAACACACGTAGAGATACGGAAGAAACACATATTGTAATTTATAGTCCCGCATAGCTTCGCTCGGGTGAAAAAAAAAAATTATAATTATTATATAATATATCCCCACGCCTTCCCACAAGGGTCCCCGAAGGGGTAGGCAGAGGTGTATGGGAAATACCCACACACCCACTTTTCGCCAATGTCCAATTGCGAATCTAAACCAGTCTCGACTTCACTTGAACAAGCACAATAAATCATCAAAATCGGTCTAGCCGTTTATATATATGTATAAAGAGGAAAGTTTTGTTGTTAAGTGTGTTTGTAAGTATGTTTGTAACGAATTGACTCAAAAAGTACTGGACCGATTTTTAAAATTCTTTCACCATTTGAATGCTACATTATCACTGATTAACATAGGCTATTTTAATTGCAAGTAAATGAAAAAAAATATGCCACAATGTTTACAAGTAATAGATAAACACATGCTCATATTTTTTACAAAATTATTTCAATATGTTGATCAAGAATTGTATGTATTGTAATTATATTGCTGCTACTGACACGATCCATGGTCCATGTGATACTTTAAGCATGAAGTCACCATGTGTGGGCAATGGAAAATGTAGGAGGCGTTTTCCATAACATACATATATACGCCGAGATCCTAACGGGGTAGGCAGAGAGAGTAGAGCGCAATTTCTCTCTAGACTTGCATACCTCTTTCGCTTTGTCCACATTCATTAGTCTCTTCATTCATGCTCGTCGGTTTGAGTACTCTTAACGTTTCCGTCCTTGAGAGTCCGATCAATTTGATCCAGGTAGTTGGAACGTGGCCTTCCTCTGCCTCTTCTTGCACACACTTTAGCTTTGTATATCTGTTTCGTCAATCTTTCTTCGCTCATCCTTTCAGATCAACCTAGCCGACAATACAAATAGTTATGATAAAAAAGAAAGAAAAGCCGTGGTGGCCTCGTGGTTCCAGTAGTTGCTTGCGACACAAAGATCGCAAGTTCGAATTCCGACTGTACCAATGAGTTTTTCTGAACTTAAGTACATTCATTAGTCACACCACGAGTTTTACGGTGAAGGAAAACATCGAGAGGAAACCTGCATACGTCTGAGAAGAAATTCAAAGGTGTATGTATAGTCTAATAGAGAGAGAGAGAGAGAGAGATTGTAAGTGAGATTGTAAGTGCGATAAGAAGTCTGAAATGTGGAAAAGCTGCGGGAATAGATGGGATTACGGCTGAGATGATCAAGTACGGTGGACCAGCGGTCTGGGACGTCATCTATTTGCTATGCAATCTTTGCTGGGAAAAGGGTGATGTTCCGCACGACTGGAGGCGAGCAGTCTTCGTGCCTTTCTATAAAGGAAAGGAATCACGATTGGACTGCTCAAACTACAGAGCCATCAGCTTGGTCAGCTTAGCTAGTAAAGTGTATACGAAGATCCTGACGATAAGAATGCAAGAGCGATCCGAAAGGTTTCTCTGGGAATCCCAAGGTGGATTTAGACCAGGAAGAGGATGTATGGATCAAACCTTCCCGCTTCGCGGAATCGCGGAAAAGTTTTTGGATATTAACCAAAAGGTTTTCTGCGCTTTCGTCGACTTGGAGAAGGCATTTGATAGAGTCGTACGAAAGGAACTCTGGGACGTGTTGCCTGGATATGGAGTGAGCAGTTCCCTACTGCATGCCGTGAAATCACTCTATAGTGATAGCGGGGCGTGCGTTAGGGTTAATGGTGAGATGTCACCCCGGTTTGATGTGAAGTCGGGGGTCAAACAAGGGTGTATCATGTCTGCCTGGCTGTTCATTATATATCTAGATAACTGTCTGGGAGCACTAAGAACGAACGGATGTGGAGTGAAAATGGGAAACTTAGTGGTCAACTGCCTACTATACGCCGATGACGCGGTTTTACTGGCGTCATCAGAGTGGCGAAAAGCGCAGAATGAAAGAAGGGGCTGCGCCTAAACGCTGGCAAGACTAAGGTTCTGGTATTCGAAAGAGATGAACAAGTGACCGAGTGTGCTATATCGGTAAATGGGCAAATTCTAGAGCAAGTGAATGAATTTGTACATCTTGGAAGCATGTTCACACGAGATGGAAAGTATGAAAAAGATATTGAAAGAAGGATAACTGCCGGAAATAAGGTGAATGGAGCCATGTCGGCGTTGATGGGCAGTAAAAGTCTGAGCAAGAATGCTCGAGTTGCTGTCCACAACGCGATATTGCTACCTACCTTATTGTATGGCAGCGAATCCTGGGTATGTCAGAGGAAGTATGAAAATAGTTTGAATGCAGTCGAGATGCGATCTCTTCGAAAAATGTGCGGCGTAACGATATTAGATCGAATCCGCAATGAAGAGATTCGCAAATCAACTGGCGTGAATGAGGGCGTGATTGTAAAGATGAAGAAAGGCATGTTACGCTGGTTTGGACACATAGAAAGGATGAGTGAAGAAATATTGACGAAACAGATATACAAAGCAAAAGTGTGTGCAAGAAGAGGTAGAGGAAGGCCACGTTCCAACTACCTGGATCAAATAGATCGGACTCTGAAGGACGGGAACGTTAAGAGTACTCGAAACCGACGAGCATGTATGAAGAGACTGATGAATGTGGACGAAGCGAAAGAGGTATGTAAGTCTAGAGAGAACTGGCGCTCTATACTCTCTGCCTACCCCGTTAGGGACTTGGCGTGATGATGATGATGATGATGATGATGTATAGTCGTGCTTAAGTAACGGCGATGGACTCGCCATCTGTCACGTTGGCACCTAATATATCTCTGGCGGAAAGTGGGTTGGTGGGTACCTATCAAAATACCTCTACCCATTCGGGGACCCTTGTGGGAAGGCGTGAGGATACAAAGAAAAACATGTATGTAAAAACATGTTGTTGTATGATGCCTAGCTATCTAGCCACCTGGCCGTCTGAAATTATCTTAGTTTCGAGAACTCGGATATATATCTTAGGTGCTTATGTAAAATGGCGAGACCATCATGGTAACTCAAGCACGAGTATTCATTCGTTATTTTAAATTTCTTCTCAAACGTACGCAGGTTTCCTCTCCATGATTGATTAATGAGGACGAGGCGAAAGAGGTATGTAAGTCTAGAGAGAACTGGCGCTCTATACTCTCTGCCTACCCCGTTAGGGACACGGCGTGATGATATGTGTGTATGTAGTACTATTTTCGTCTCCTGACAGTTTTATTTGCGTTAAATAAATGTTAACATAAATTATAAACGTAGTTTACGTTCAATGTGTCCCTTAAGTACGTTGAATTCAAGCTATTTTAATGTGATGTTCATAACTAACGTGCTTGACTTAGTGTCCCCCTAAAGCACTTCTTCTTGACACCGCTCAGAAACACGTTCCTAGTATTGCCAACGAACCCTAGCTCCCTGTGTGTGTTCTGCCACTTATCTAACGAGGATCATTCTGAAGAATTTTCGGCATGATGCCCACGCCGGCCCTTACCACTGCACCTCTCGCCATCGACGGAATTCATCCCCATGCCTTGGAACCACAAAGGTTTTGCATCGTACGGCTTTAAATGGGTTTCCTTACACGACCATTCAATCTGTGGAATAAACTCCCCTTTGAGGATTTCTCTAGAGAGTCCTTTCAGCATGGACTTCTTTAAGAAGCGAGCGACAATGTCCTGGCAGACCCTGCATACCTTTGGTATATAACATTGCAATGTAGTTATAATATTTTTATCATAACTCCATTGATTAATATAAATAAAATATAATATGTCCTCACGCCTTCCCACAAGGGTCCCCGAAGTGATAGTCAGAGGTGTATATGTAGTACCCACACACCTACTTTCCACCAGAGATATAATTTAGGTGCCAACGTGACAGATGGCGAGTCCATCGCCGATACTTATTCAGATTTAGTTAAAAATATCGGTTTTGCTTCGTTGTCTTTTGACGCTCCCAGGTAACGGCCGCACAACTGCACTCCTTGAATAGTTCTGGAAACCTTAGTGGAACACAATACTACCCTAGACCTGTGCCATTAAGCAGGAATATAAGGACTAGAAAGTAATATAGAGAGCCTACTAATAAAATGTTATAAATGCGGTTGTTTTAGGAATGTTGGTTCCTCTTTCACGCAAAAACTACACAACGGAATCAAATGAAATTTGGCACAGAGATACATAATTAGCTGCATTAACATATATATATATATATACGCCGCGGTGGATGAGTGGTTCGAGTAGTTGCCTGCGACACAAAGATCGCCAGTTCGAATCCCGACTGTACCGATAACTTAAGTTAACAGAAAAACTCATGGTGACAAACAGATGGTGAGTCCATCGCCGTTTCTCAAACACGTTTTTTTGAATACTTCTCAAACGTATGCAGGTTTCCTCGCGATGGTTTTCTTCAGAGTAAAGCTCGTTGATCACTTTAGGTATTTAATTTATTGGGAAAGTCAAATGGAGAACTTTGCGTTGCATGCGATTCGCACCACTCCACCACCGTAACGATTCGTGGATCGCTTTGGGAAAGCGTGAAGTTATAACAACAGTATATGAAAGTGCACCGGTCACCCACCTTGGGAATGAGGTGAAGGTCGCCTCACTCTTCAACCTCTATCAATTGAAGAGAGTCATTACTTTGGACACTTAGGTATTGAATTAGACAACAAACGACAAATAGCCAACATGCCCCGATAATGTCTCTCTATCACGCTAACTCTATGCACGCTAATTTGAACTTTACAGTGCACCTCAATTCCATGGGTGTAAGGTCCAAATTGGAAGGCACAGTCTGATTAACAAGTTGGTAATATAGCTTTTGTAGAGCTTGGACATGTATAAATAGATGAGGAGATAGAATTGAGATCATTCGACAAGTATCTACGTGTTCGGAGACATCACGAGGTTAATTGAGAGGTAAAATAGAAGATTTGCGAAATTCTGTAAGAGAACAATAATAATAAATAAAACTGTTATCTACAAGATATTAATAAAAAAAGAAAATTACAGAATTACCGAAATTTTATATAAATCCCCACGCCATCCCACAAGTGTCTCCGGGGTAGGCAGAGGTGCATACCTAGTACACCACACACCCACTTTCCGCCTGAGATATATTTTAGGTGCTAATGTGTCAGATGGCGAGTCCATCGCCTTTACTCAAGCGCGACTATACATACGCCTTTGAATTGCTTCTCGGATTTAATAATAATTTATTTTCTTTTAATTTTAATAATAATTTATTTTCTTTTAATTTAAATAATAATTTATTTTCTTTCAATTTTAATAATAATTTATTTTCTTTTAATTTTTCAGATTTTCGACTCGTTTCAACTATTAAAAATGAAGGTGAGTTAGTTTTACTGCACGAATACTCTTCCCAGCATCACTTCTCAAAAGCAGAGCTATTTGGGTGCACTCCTCTGTTACGTGGAAGTACTGCCCCAACTCGAACTTCTAACGCGAGCTCTCATTATTCTAGGGTAAAATATCATATTTAATGTTAGATAACAGCTAATAAACTATCCCTGTGCCAATTTTCACCCAATTCCGTTCCGCCGTTCTGACGTGATTGAGGAAGAAACACGCTCACAAATGTTCGCATTTATATTAGCGGGATATTTGTAAATATGATATGAAATACATATAATAATATATAATAATAATCTTTCTGTATGCTTCATTGACATGTTTAATTAATAAAAATCTATTTCAGATGTTCGTACCTCTCCTGTCTCTGCTGTCATTGGCGTGTGCTGAACCACCTGTCGGGTGAGTGATAATAGACCGAATAAAGATATAAAATTTGAATACCTACCAGATTATTTAAAATTCAGTTATAACTGTAGATATTTAAAAAACGCGTACCTAAAACATTCCACAAAACTAAGGCTAGTCTTTTCTCTATATAGAAAGGTAAAACCTCCTATTTTTCTAAGACTAACTAAAACAAAGTCGGCTTATTTTTACCATTTATTTATAACTCATTAATGAAAATGGAGCGATTCTGGTGGTCTCTGATTTGTTGGATTCGTTTAATTGGGGAATAGCAGAATAACTATTAAAATAAAGGAATGATTGACGTAAGAAACTACATTTATTGGTACGAGGTTCTCCAGGCCAGCCAGTTTTAAAAAATGCCAATTTTTTTTATTAGAGATAAAATAAAATCTTAATGATTGAAATATTCAGGTATCCACCGTTCGTATGTATGTTTTAGGTACAAGTTTTATTTCTAATTCCTGGATTGCCGCTTCAATTGAAAGAAAAAAAATATTGCTAACACCTCTGATACACTAAGGGTTTTGAACAATAACACTTGTAATTCCTCAGCGACGGCTACGCAGCATCCCGATCTTCTCATGACCATCACGAGCATCCCGGCTCATCATCAAGCTCCTACGATTTATCCACCAACTACGGCCCGCCTAGTACCAAAACGTTGTCCCAGGAATTCGGACCTCCAGGCCAAGGTTCAGAAACTACCGGTTATTCGAGGATCTCGACTCACGGAACTCCTGACGTTAGAAGCGAGCTTTCGCAAGAATACGGAGTTCCAGATCAAAGAAGTTCTGACTCATACCTAAAATCACCTTCTACGCAACATGGGGCACCAGAACTTAAGTCGAAGACAGCAACATACCTTCCAGCACAGAGGACTTCCGACTCTTATACCCCAAGCCAAATATACGGCTCACCTGAAGAGGAAACCGCATACCAACCTCATGGCTCTGAAGATTATTCTGCCAAATCTGCTGATGTGTCAAGCTATGATGCTAAAGTAGCTAAGACTTCAATGCTATCAAAAATATACGGCGCTCCTAAAAAGGCTCCAGCACAAACATATGGAGTTCCTTCTTCCCGGTCTATCTCAATGTCCTACGGAGCTCCGAGTGCAAGGAATTCTGACTCTTACTTGCAGCATGATAAGACTGTGTCTCAGACCTACGGCGCGCCGAGTAAGAAGATTTCGGAGAGCTATGGATCACCGGATTCAAAGACAGTGTCGATGGAATACGGCGCACCAGAGCTGAAGACACACGCTATTACGTCCGCTCCTTACCCAGCCGCAAGGTACGTTTTGCGATCTCCAAGCAGGTATGTTGATACCTGCCTCAGAACTACAGAAATTGTGAACACAACGTGCCAAGAAAGTCTTCTTGTCCCTGAATATGATTAACATATTTTGTTTGCAAGTTATTTCTCTCTCTTTTTTGTAAATATTGTTAATTATTTTGGAGGAGAACGTCAAGAGTACTCGAAACCGACGAGCCTGTATGAAGAGACTGACGAATGTGGACGAAGCGAAAGAGGTATGTAAGTTTACAGAGAACTGGCACTCTATACTCTCTGCCTACCCCGTTAGGGACTCGTGATGATATGATGACGATAATGTTGTTATTTTAAATATAAAAATAACTACAGTATGGACTATGTCTCCAAGGACACCTACTGCGTGTTGTTAACCTTTGCAGGTATTAGATGATAACTTAGGAGCTAAAGTTAATTTTGTATCAGCAGTGACTGTTCAAATCAATACTATAGTTCTGAGAGGCAGACCAATTGGCAATTTTTATTTTTTTTTGTAAAAAGGTTTAAACCTCTTTTGATCAGACTCTTTAAAGCTGCAACAAATTTTAAGTCTGCATTAATTATCTCTTCAATATCCGAAGTACTCAAAGGAACGAGCTCGTTTTCGGGTAAACAAAATTATATGCTTTGCGCGACGTTTCTGCTAAAATGTTTCAATCCTCTTTAATGTTTTCTTCAGGTCCTCTCCGTCAGAAAGTTACGGTGCTCCATCAGCTCGCAATTCTTCGCCATCAGAACAATATGGAGTACCAGAGCACGAGCGTGAGCACCAGGGCTATGAGTACTCAAGGAACGCTGGAAACTTTGAAGACGAGGTTCGTTAGAGTCATATTGAGCAAATACAAGCGTGAGATGCGAGTTAAATCGTTTCAAAGCTCGTTTCAATACAATTTACGTGAAAATCTTTACGGTAAAGGAAAATATCGAGAGGAAACCTTCATACGTTTGAGTAGAAATACTATGACGCATAGTAGTGCTTGGGAAACGTCGATGAACTTGCCATCTGTCACGTTGGCACTTTGATATATCTTCGGCAAGAAAGTGTTTATGTGTCTCTGCCCCCTTCGGTCACCTTTGCGTGATAATATATCTATACTCTATGGAGGACGAGTTTGTTTTGTTTGTGAGCGTACGCTGGGAAAGTCTATATACATTTGTGTGAGTGTGTGTAGGAGCCAGTCAACTACGAGTTCGCATACGCAATAAACGATGCCGAGTCGGGCAGCGAGTTCGGTCACAAGGAGACGAGGAATGAGAACAGGGCTGAGGGATCCTACTTTGTGGTCCTACCCGATGGTACCAAGCAGGTAAAGGTTTTAGAATAGAATAGAATAGAATATTTTTATTTCAGACCGGAGTTATGTCACACTTTAAGTTGAGACGTCTATCTTGACCAGCAGTCTTTTTGTGTTGTTTATTACGATCACCAACAATTGTTACATTAATACATACATAAACAATTAGATTAGTCACACCACGAGCTTTACGGTGAAGGAAAACATCGAGAGGAAACCTGCATACGTCTGAGAAGCAATTCAAAGGCGTATGTATTGTCGTGCTTAAGTTACGGCGATGGACTCGCCATCTATCACGTTGGCACCTAAAATATATCTCTGGCGGCCTACCCCTTCGGGGACCCTTCTGGGAAGGCGTGGAAGGATATATTATAAACAATTGACGTAGATGTTAAACTAAATGTACAATTATTTAGAGGTGAACACCACATGCGTAATAACTAGTATAGAAGTACAGAGTCCCTCTCAGAGTTAACTAATAATTACCTTATGTTTAAGTCTTCTTAAAGAACGTCTTCTTCACTCAGTCTTCTTAGAGACCTCCAAATATACTTACAATTTAAACATCTATCTATTCATTTGCAAACGAAAGACATCCAGGCGTTCTTCATTCGGCTAATGTAATTCTTGTTTAGATCCGTGGTGGATGTGTCGTTCGACGTCGAGTTCTTGTCGCCACAAACACAAATAATGACACTAGTATTGCACTATTGAGTTCTTTCTTTATGTATATAAGTGATTAATCACACCACGCACTTTACGGCGAAAGGAACGTATCGAGAGGATTCCTGCATACCTTTGAGAAGTAATTCAAAGAAGTATATCTGTCGTCATGCGACGCGATGCGATGTCGACTCGCTACGCTAGCACGTAAACATATCTCCGGCGGAAAAAGGGTGTATTACTCACCTCTGCGTATCCTTTCAGGCACCCTTGAGGGAAAGCGTTAAGATACATATATTCATTCTTATTTATTTATTCAATTATTAATCAAAACATATGTAAGTTAACAGCATTAATAACAAATATATACCAAGCATGTTAAATGAAATAAAATTATACCTAATTCTTACTTTGGGCCGACATCTGAACCTCCAAGAATATCAATACGTCCCTATAAATAGTTCCTTCCCCATCGAAGAATATATCTCCATGTGTCTATGTCCTCAGGTGGTAGAGTATGAAGCAGATGAGCGTGGATTCAAACCCAGGATTTTCTTGGAAGCGGCTGAAGCTCGCAATGCAGAAGGACCCTACTAATAGACCCAATATATGGTTGACTAAAGACATATTTTCTATTGTATCTTGAACACAACGATGTTGCTGGAATTACACATAGCTTTAATGATATTTTTATTTATTTAAGGGTTTGAAATTGTATAATATCAATTGCTTATTAGATTAGTAGAAGTTATGAATAAAATGTTTTATTGCCTATATTAAGTTTATCTTTTATTTTTTTATTCAAATTTTTTTATTCATTATCTTTTATTCAAAAGCCTTAGTGGCCGAGTGGTTCGAGTAGTTGCCTGCGACACAAAGATCGTAATTTCGAATCCCGGCTGGACCACTGAGATTTTCTGAACTTAAGTACAGTGATTAGCCGCACGACGATGTTTACGGTGAAGGAAAACATTAAGAGGAAACCTGCATATGTTTGAGAATCAATTCAAAGGCGTATAGTCGTGTTTGAGTAACGGCGATGGACTCGCCATCGGTCACGTTAGCACCTTAAATATATCTCTGGCGGAAAGTGGGTGTGTGGGTACTACCTATACACCTCGGCCTCGGGGACCCTTGTGGAAGGCTTGGTTGGGGATGGCTTTATCATCAGCTCCATTATATAACATGAATCATGAGTGGATGCAGCGGACCTCTTTCGCTATGTATATATTATATAGATGAGTGCTTTACAGTAAAGGAAAACTTCAGGGGGAAAAGTTTTAGTAGAAATTCATACATGCATACATACATATCATCACTCCAAGTCCCTAACGGGGTAGGCAGAGAGTATAGAGCGCCAGTTCTCTCTAGACTTACATACCTCTTTCGAAGAAATTCAAAGACGTATTTAATGTATAGTCGTGCCTGGGAGACGATGAGAGAGTCGCCGTACGCCGCCATTGCTGTCAGGAGTAAAGTCGTACAAATAAAAAAAAATGGAGTGTCTGTTAGTAATAATAAAATAATCACTTTTTACTAAATTCATATGGTACACACGGTACATATGACAAAATAACATTTTTGTGTGTCTGTTTGTTACGGCAAATCTTTGAAACGGCTGGATCGATTTTGACGGGACTAGATTTATGCTGGCAGATAGCTGGTCTAAAAAGGAGTAATTTTTATTTTAGAAACCCATATACTTGGCGTGAAGGCGTGAGGACATATATATATTATAGAAACTGAACAATTTTTTTTTGTTGAAATCCACGCGAACGAAGTCGCGGGCAGAGCTAGTAATATTATAAATGTGAAAGTTTCTTAAGATGTTCATTCATTTTAACGCGATGAACTACTGAATAGAATTTGATAAAATTTAGCTAAGAGATGGATAAACTGCATGGATTGTGTAACAACTACCAATTAAACCTAACTTTACGGGTAAAACCGCGGGGCAGAACTTGTAAATATATAAGCTAATGGAGTATTGGTCACCGAATACGTCGTGAAGACGTGGAAGGCCTCGAACATGGGATGAACCCCTGAAGAATTGGTTGGAAGTAGCGCTCGAGAGGGTGGGCAGAGGAGGGCCTTTACCCGGTACAGATAGTGACATACGTGTAGAGGGATCGCGGGATGCGGAGAGTATGACCCGAGAATATTAATTGTAGTGCGCGTGTGCACTCATAGGTCATTGTGTGTACCGACAATACTCAAACATTAGTGGAAGATTGCACACTTACACTATAAACTATAGGGAAGAATAGTGGGGCGCATCTTCGTGGATGGCACTATCTACATGGACATGGATAGGTAATTAAAATTAAACTCTGCTTGACAAATTTAATGTACTTATAATAATACAACGACCTTCGAATTTGTTCTTACCTTCGAACTTATTTTCAAAAGTATGCAGGCTTCCTCACGGTGTTTTAGTCCCCGTAGTGCGTTAATTAAGTTCTTGAGCTAAGAAATTTCAGGTCACAGGTTCGATTTTACTACTGCGGAAAAGTTCGTATGCCAATTTGGTATAGATTGAATAAAGCATTGTTTTTTTTATCATATAAAATCAATCATTTTCCGGCGACTACAGTGCAAGGCAGGTGCAAATGCTCGTGATAATCACACAAATATCTACCCTCAGCGGGAATTGCATCCGCGACCTCAAGTTCCGCAGTCAGGAGCTCTAACCACTAGACCGCCGTCTTCCTTACCCGGATAATGGAGCTGATACCCTGAGATCACGAGTCTACAATGGGAGTAAGGTCGCTGGGTAGGAAGCCATGCTCTCAGAATCGCTCATGGTTCTGGCGAAATATCCTTGATACTATTTTTAGAACAGAGAAAGCTGTGGATGTGAGTTTTTGGATTTTAATAATAATAATAATATATCCTCACGCCTTCCCACAAGGGTCCCCGAAGGGGTAGGCAGAGGTGTATAGGTAATACCCACACACCCTTTCCGCCAGAGGTATATTAGGTGCCAACGTGACAGATGGCGAGTCCATCGCCGTTACTCAAGCACGACTATACATACGCCTTTTGAATTTCTTCTCAGACGTATGTGGATTTTAATTTAAAATATTACTAACTACTAGTTAGTAACTAGTGGTCCGTTCCCGCTTCGTACGGGTGGACATACGATTTTTAATAAAATAAAATATAGCCTATGCCACTCAAGGTGAATGTAGATTTCCAATGGTGAAAGAGTTTTTCAAATTGGTTCAGTAGTTTTTGAGCCTATTTAATACAAACAAACAAACAATGAAATCTTTCCTCTTTATGATATTAATATATAAATATAATAATAATAATAATAGCCGTGTATAAAAAGCCGTGGTGGCCGAGTGGTTCGAGCAGTTGCCTGCGATGCAAAGGTCGCAAGTTCGAATCCCGACTGTACCAATGAGTTTTTCTGAACTTAAGTACAGTGATTAGTCACACCACGAGCTTTACGGTGAAGGAAAACATCGAGGAAACCTGCATACGTCAGAGAAGAAATTCAAAGGCGTATGTATAGTCGTGCTTGAGTAACGGCGATGGACTCGCCATCTGTCACGTTGGCACCTAATATACCTCTGGCGGAAAGTGGGTGTGTGGGTATTACCTATACACCTCTGCCTACCCCTTCGGGGACCCTTGTGGGAAGGCGTGAGGATATATATATAATAATAGTAAAAAACTTTATTCAGTAATATTTAATAGTAATAGTACAGACAAAGATTGCAAGTTCGAATGCCGACTGTACCAATGAGTTTTTCAGAACTTCAGCACAATGATTAGTCACGCCACGAGCTTTACGGTGATGGAAAACATCGAAGAAGAAACCTGCATACGTTTGAGAAGAAATTCAAAGTCGTATGTGTAGTCGTGCTGGAGTACTTGCGATGAACCCGCCATCTGTCACGTTGGCACCTAAAATATATCTTCGACGGACAGTGGATGTATGTGACTACACTCTGCCTGCGCCATTTTGGGACAATCTCAGAAACTACTTATCCGATTAGGATGTGGTTTTCACAAATATATTGTGGCTTCACTTAACATATCCAAAATAAACCGAGAGATATATAAAAAAAATGCTGCCCAAAGTCACCATTCCACGCAGACGAAGTCACAGCACAGTTAGAAATTTAATAATAAAATATAATCATAGAACAAAGTAACATTTCAAGTGCTAAAGCGACTCCACGCCATCCACTATCCCCTTAATCTGACGTACCTTGAAAGCTCATCTTTTGTTGCGCTAATCGTAGGCAATATTTCAACCCCTACTCGTGTGTTTGAGTATAAAAGGTAGACCACTCGTCGCAAATGTATCCATTCGATTCAAGTACTCGTGTCAAGAATATCAGTGTCATTTGGAACATCATGAAGGTATTTGAAGTTTATTTTATTTAAAAGCCACGTTGACTCGGTTTTAGTCCCCTACAAAGGCAGGGTTCGAACTTTTATCTAGTACACTGACTTATCCTCACGCCGACCCACAAGGGTCCCCGAAGGGATAGGCAGAAGTGTATAGGTAGTACCTACACACTCATTTTCCGCCAGAGATATATTTGATTCGCCAACGTGACAGATGGCAATAAATGAATCCATCGCCATTACTCAAGCACGACTCTACATACGTCATTGGATTTCTTCTCAAACGTTTGCAGGTTTCCTATCGATGTTTTCCTGGACCGTAAAGTTCGTCGTGTGGAGCCACAGTGAAATATGTTTCACTGTGGCTCGTGGAAAAATTGAAAACTTCAAGCATGTACAGTTGTGATTGAAAGACGGTGCTGCCCCACTATATCACGTCAGAACTTAAATATGTCCCTAGGTAGGGACTGTTCGTACCAATCAAAAACGTATATTCAAATCACCACGAAGTCTTCACGAGCTAGGCAGAGAAGGTGAAGCGCTTTCCTACAGACCTCTTTCAACTTAATGTTTTTAAAGCTTTTGTGCTTGTCAAAAGCAGCCGTTTTAATTCAATTATCTTTTCAGACCCTCGTAGCTTCAGTATTCCTAGTCGCCATGGCTATAGCTGAACCGCCACCATCTCACAGGTAAGACGAAAAATTTTCGCTATTTTTTATACCATTTGGGTGACAAAGAAGCATGCTGCCCGCCTGATTGTAAGCAGTTACCGCCGCCTATGGACGCTTGCAACACCACTGGTATTGCTCGCGCGGTGCCGACCCTGCAGGAATCTTATCACACCCTTCTTGAAGAGCTCGATGATGTACTCTCCAGGGAAAACCGCAACGGGGAGCTCATTCCGCAGCCTGATCGTATGTTTAGAATGTGTGGACGAAGCGAAAGAGGTATGTAAGTCTAGAGAGAACTGGCGCTCTATACTCTCTGCCTACCCTGTTAGGGACTTGGCGTGATGATATGTATGTATCGTATGTTTATTTATTGTAAAATATTTCTTGATTGGGACTTAAATACATTTCTTTGTACCGTGAAGAACTGGTACCCTACTCCAAAGGGCCAGAAGCCACCTGCAGGAATGTTACGTTGGTGATAGTTATTATCGGTGTATCCTAATCATGTTATCCTGGTCTTTAGTTGGTTATTTTGGGCTGTAAAAGCCCATTAACCGATTTATTCGTGGGACAACATTAGATGTCATACTTTATAATGCTTTATTGCAACGAGTGGCATTTTTTTAGAATAAAACATGTGATTTTAGCTAATAATCTATCTCTATGCCAAATTGTATCCAGATCCGTTCAGTTGTTTTTGCGTGATAGAGGAACAAAAATCATAACTATTAATATAGATTAGTACGATATCATACTTATAAAACCATAGGTCTGCCTAAATATACTGAATATTTTGACAAGAATTTTAAAGACATACGTTTTGCTTGAGAAAATATATGTTGTTCCATATCTGCCTACTCCCATAGGGACTCTTATGAGAAGGCGAGGGGATAAAATACCCAGAAGGTTTTCCATGTCTTGCCAAAGCTTATCATTAAAGCATTGTAATAATAAAAAAACAAAATATATGCAACTAAGTGAACAGTGTTAATGTCATAGCTCATTAATAATAAAAAAAAACATTTTGTACTTACAATGAATGAACCCGCTGACACGGAGCTATTTAGTTAAATACTCTTTTACTTTAACTTGCCTATGATTGATTGTTCTTGAGCCTTTGATAAATAGTCACGTCAATAAATGGATGAAAAGATTTTTTTTAAGAAATACAAACATATCATCACGCCAAGTCCCTAACGGGGTAGGCAGAGAGTATAGAGCGCCAGTCCTCTCTAGACTTACATACCTCTTTCGCTTCGTCCACATTCATCAGTCTCTTCATACATGCTCGTCGGTTTCGAGTACTCTTTACGTTCCCGTCCTTCAGAGTCCGATCTATTTGATCCAGGTAGTTGGAACGTGGCCTTCCTCTGCCTCTTCTTGCACACACTTTTGCTTTGTATATCTGTTTCGTCAATGTTTCTTCACTCATCCTTTCTGTGTCCAAACCAATGAAATAAGAAATACAATGTTGGCAATGATGAAATATTATTAGCAAATCTTTTCAGCTTTTTAACTTTATAATTATATTTTAATTTTCATCAGATCATTGTAATATATATCCTCACTCACGCCTTCCCACAAGGGTCCCCGAAGGACTCGGCAGTTAGTACTCACACACCCACTTTCCGCCAGAGGTATATTAGGTGCCAACGTGACAGATGGCGAGTCCATCGCCGTTACTCAAGCACGACTATACATTCGCCTTTGAATTTCTTCTCAGACGTATACAGGTTTCCTCTCGATGTTTTCCTTAACTGTAAAGCTCGTGGTGTGACTAATCACTGTACTAGCAAGTACACTGTACACTGTATAAATATCAAGTACAGCGTATTTCGTAATCTAATACCCAGCTACCTGCCCCCTTCGCCCGCCGGCCGCGGCTCTACGGGCTACCCCCAGGCAGGTTCTCCTGGTCAGAACTTTGAGCCTCAGATCGTCGCAGCCAGGAGCTTGGGCCAGAACTTTGGAGCTCAGAATGCTGGTGGTAAAGCTTTAAATGGATTTGCGAGGTAAAGAGTTCCAAACTATTTGAATTTATTTTCTTCATCATAGTTGGCATCTTCTTTGCTGATGGTCGTGACCAATCTGACATTTTGGCCACTTTATGAAACTTGTTCTTCCACATGTTTCAGTCCTAGGCCGTCTTAATAGCTTTAAGTATTGGCAGGTTTTAATAGGTTAGTAAAGGCAGGGTACAGGCGGGATTCGAACTTGCATTCAAATCTTTAAGACTAAAAAGTTAATTAGCTCCAAGACAGATCATAATGAACGTTATAGAATTGTATAATTACTATGGTTATATATTTACAAAAGACCGATAAAGGATACCTAATGGACCTAGAATAGCTATTCAAATAATCGAGGTAAAGTAAGGCCAACGATTTGGACGTATTCTATGCACGCACTTAAGAAGTTGGAGGGCATCTATTTATCACACAAGGTACAACATTTTTGCATATATCCAAATTCCTCTCCCTTTAGTGAGAGTGGAAATATTGCAATTGCTATTTTAGAGTAGTAACTTTTAAATCACTTAAGTACAGTGATTAGTCACACCACGAGCTTTACGGTGAAGGAAAACATCGAGAGGAAACCTGCATACGTCTGAGAAGCAATTCAAAGGCGTATGTATAGTCGTGCTGGAGTAACGGCGATGGACTCGCCATCTGTACGTTGGCACCTAATATACCTCTGGCGGAAAGTGGGTGTGTGGGTATTACCTATACACCTCTGCCTACCCCTTCGGGGACCCTTGTGGGAAGGCGTGAGGATATATTATTATTATTTAAATCAATTTAATCTAGTTTTCCCGCAGTTCTCAGATCTTTTTACTGAAAAAAAAAATACGTGATATTTACCGTGGGTTTTTAGTTACATAATTAATGGACGCTCTCGTAGCGCTCCCTGATGCTATTAACATACATACATAGATACAATAACGCCTCTTTCCCGTAGGGGTAGGCAGAGACCACATCCTTCCACTTGCATCCTATCCTTACATACTTGTTTCGCTTCGTCCACTTCAATTAATCCCTTCATACATGCTTCGTCTTAGGGTACTCTTGACCTGGCCTTTTTTCAAGACGCCCCTGATTTGTTCTTGAAACGTCCGCCTAGGGCTACCCAACGTAAAATAGTCTCTTAAGTTAATCACAAATTATCTTTTGAATAGATCCAGTCCCCAAAACCACGGCCGTGGACCCCAAGCCAGATTCCATCAGGAAGAGCAAGGATACGACCACAACGCCGCAGCTTTCGGGAGAAATGGACTCGACGACGTCAGCAGCGTAAGTAACTTGGTATCACGTCTTAGATTGGAAGTTAAGACAGAATAAGTATAAGTACTAAAGTTAAAACTGTTAATGTTCTTGAAAGATGAAGTAAATGTCAAATTTTTCAAAGAGATTAGTACTTATGCTATATTCTGTACAGGAACCAGCGTACTACAACTTCGGGTACATGGTGAACGATTACCAAGAAGGCACGGATTTTGGTCACCACGAGGAGAGAGTCGAGGAGAGAGCTCAGGGAGAGTACCATGTCGTCTTACCGGATGGTAGGAAACAGGTGGGTTTGGAAAACTTGAAATACAATTGGTTTTAGAAAGAAAACCTGGCCGACTTATAATCTGATGCTGTGGTGGCCGGGGTACGAGCAGACGTTTGCGACAGAGAGATATAGTGCCAGTTCTCTCTAGCGTTATACCTCTTTGACTTTGTCCACTTTAATCATTCTTTCATACATGCTCATCGGTTTCGAGTACTCTTGACGTTCACGTCAGTGAGCGTCCGATCGATTTGATCCAGGTAGTATGTTTAGCTCTAGTATCTTTGGCGTCTATAATATATCTCCGACATAAAGAGGGTCTTAACCACTGAAATACCCTTCGGAAACCTTTCGGAAGGTGTAAGATATACCGTTTAGCAGAGATTTTAGCCTTTTGAATAATTTCTCGTTTTTTACGGGTTCAATGAGACTAAGTAATCCTTAGTTGGTATTAAAATCGTTTGATGTATTTATAAGTTTTGCTTTAGTACAGATGGTGCATCCATAAAATCTTCTAGTGGAGAGGGTCGCGGGATGCGGGGAGTATAGCCCGAGTCTATTAATTGTAGTGTGCGTGTGTACTCATAGGTAATCAGTGTGTACCGACAATACTCAAACATTAGTGGAAGGTTGCACACTTACACTATAAACTATAGGGAAGAATAGTGGGGCGCGTTTTAGTGGATGGCACTATCTAAATATTACGTTACCTAACATAAAAAATATATGATAAATTAGATAGCTTAGACCTTAATTAACTCACTTGAACATCTCCATTTTCTAGACTGTAAGCTATGAGGCCGATGAACGTGGATTCAAGCCCCATATTTCATACGAAGACTCCGACGATTCCTTCGCCCGGTCAGCGGGATACGACGCGAATGCAAACAACGCGCGCGCGAACTTCGGTAAGCATGGCAGCGAGTACAATGGCGGCGGTAACCATGGCAACGCGCGCTCTAACGGCTATTGACTAAAAGTCAACCGTATTTTCTTAGTTTTAGGTATAATTTTGCTATGTACTTTGGAGTTTATAGAGAATTTATTATATATAGGTAAAGTTGTGTAATGTCGTCCAGACAATAAAATATTAATGTCAATTTCGATATATATATATATATATGTAAACATTGTTATATGTAGTTGTATTTTGAAATTTATTAAATAAAATATATATTTTACTTTAAATAACTTTTTTCTTCTTCCTGTGTGCGATGCTAAAGCTAGAAAAAGTAGCTGCTAAAGCAGATGTGATGATTTATGAGTGTCTAGGTCTAACAGGTTTTGTATGTTGAAACTTGCTGACTTGGCGAACTTCTTACCATTAATAATTACAAATATTTTTAAAACTTTTTACGTCACCAAATGGCTAGCACAGTTTCATTTTACCCATTTTTTAAAAACTATATTATTCATGTACATGATTCATGTACAGGGTGCTAATACATTATTTTAATTAACGTTTATTGCCTATTATTTAATTTGTCAATAATTTTTATGTTTTATATATAAATTTAATTTACGTAATATTGTATAATATATGTAAATGGATTAAGTTATCTGACACAATGTAACAATCCTCCCCCCTCCCCAAGGAGCTCATTACTGGAAACCTTATTCACCGCGTAGGAACACAACACAAAAAATAGTGTTATTTGGCTACGGACTTCTATAAGGTGGAGGTCCTGCCCCAGTCGGGCAGCTCCAAATTAGAACGAGAAACCCGTTATGCCCTACCTACTATATTGAGTATTACATATATTGAGTACACACTTATAGTTAAACATGTCCATTTGAGCGTAAAATGGTTAAATATTTATCATAGAACTAATCTGTCTTCAACGACAAAGGCCTTGGAATTATAGGCTCTGTTGTTTGAGTCATTTAATTTCCGGATTACTATAGTTAATTAGATTTAATATTAACTTTGCAAATATCGCCCGAGTCTCTTATAGCCTTGAATTATTTTTAGCCGTAGTGGCCGAGAGGTTCGAGTAGTCGCTCGCAACGCAAATATTGCAAGTTCGAATATCGACTGCACCAAAGAGTTTCTGGACTTAAGTACACTGATTAGACGTACGTAGAGCACGTTCGATCAAATCGATCGGACGCTCAAGGACGGGAACGTCAAGAGTACTCGAAACCGATGAGCGTGTATGAAGAGACTGCTGAATGTGGACGAAGCGAAAGAGGTATGTAAGTCTAGAGAGAACTGGCGCTCTATACTCTCTGCCTACCCCGTTAGGGATTTGGCGTGATGATATGTATGAATGATTAGGCGTACTACGAGCTTTTCGGTGACGAAAAACATCGAGATGAAACCTGCACACGTTTAAGAAGTAATTAAAATACGTTTGTTTAATTGTGCTCAAGCATCGGCGATGGACCCGTCATCTGTCACGTTTGCACCGGAACCCTACCCCTGTGGTCTCTGTACCGGGTCTCAACGTGATCGTCTTCCGACTTAGCGCGTTCCCTATATTTACATGAGAATTGCACAATGGAATTAAACTAATAAGTTGTTAAAGCAAACACATAGTTTACTTAACAGATCAAGGCAATTCAATTTGTTTGAATATCATGAGCGAATCTTGACTATATAAACTGAATGGCGCACTGATTGGACATCATTCGGTCCACGCTTCAGATCTCAACTCTCAAGATGAAGGTAAACTTTTAAAACATTTATCTAATGCTATTTAAAATCTCGTAAAAAAAAGAAAACGAATTCAAAATTCGAATAATGTTTTTCTATACGAATAGTGCAAGTTATTTTTAAGTATGTATGTTTTATGGTTGACGAAATGCGAATATCTAAAAACAATCTAAATTCTAATATTTAAATAGACAGGATGTTTGATTAACTTCCTTTTTTAATTAAGAACTGCACGGAGTCGGTTGTAGCACGCTGTAAGCAAACAATAATTTTGTGAATATCATAGACTATTATGAAAACTGAGACGTACATATTGGATTGATAATGGGGCGAAAAGTCTATATCATAGCAAATGTATTTATTACTCGTTAGCATAACTTACTTTGTTAGTAGGTGTTCAACATTCTGGGATCCGTCAAAATTATAACAACTTAGACAATAAGTTACTCCGATCTTTACTGTCTGTATACTAGGGCACTATACAATATAAAAAAGTTTATTTATATTCATAGATATTGATGATCACTAAACAGTAACCTGTCATAAATGACACCAGCTACAATGCTTGTGATAATTTCAATAATGGAAACAAATATACATAGATTAGTGGAAAATTTGAAGTGACGTCTTTGATCTACGTTAGGAAACTACTGGTTCACAATAAGAATGTCATTTCGCCAGGTTTACATCGCAATAGTCCTGACCATCGCATCAGTATCAGCTCTGGGCTCTGGGCCCTACCTCCCAAGCGGATGGAGACCTGATGGCCCCGCCTTCTTCCTACCTTCCGAGATCCAGGTATCTATACAAATTTTTATAGTTATGTTTGTACAAAATCGGTCTATAATAAAATTTTCGTCACTCATCACACACTACATGTGTTGTTAACATAGCAATAGAGTTGAGAATGGTGTGTGCAATGTCTGCCTTCCCTTGGCTTTATAATGCCTTTTCGCACTTAAATAAATCATTGGTCCAACTTGAAAGATTGGAATAGAATAGCTTCAATCTCAATTTGTAGTCGCTATGTTAAAATTACAAAAGTCACCCAAGCGAAGCTGGGCGGGACAGCTAGTGAACATATATTATTCCCAACGTATAATGCTGGAAAGTTAAAATACCACATTCCCACATTTCCAAAGTGTATTGGAGCGCTTACCCTAATTATCTCTGTAAATCTTTTTCTCAAAACATTACCTTGATGAAACCCAATATAACACTACTAATAATCCAAATTCCGATCCAAAAATCCAGAAATCAACGGATGTTGTCGTCAACGAGGCCGTTCAGGAAACCGTAGCATCCGGCTCGGATACTCTTCAAGAATATGGCCCACCAAAACTGGAAGTTACCATCAATGAGTCCGTCCAAGAAACTGAAGCTTCCGGTTCCGACTCTCTTCGAGAATACGGCCCTCCTGAAGTGCAGGAAGTGTCTCAGGATGTAGCCAATCAAGGACTGCCTGATGTCATCACCGAACAGACTTTTGCTGAAGTGAAGGCAGCTGTAGAAGAAGTAGGAGTAAACGAAGCATCTGCAGTTGAATTTGAGAAGGTGGAGACAGTCGGTAAGGAAATATAAATTAGCAAAGTTATGGTTATTATCATTAATGTCGTAACAGTATCTAGGGATAATTCCACATCTCATCAAATCTCCCAAGTCCAAACTGAATAACGGTACACATACATCTAGAGGTAGGTAATCCCACACGAATTTACCTCTTCCCAAACTAAGCGATGCCTGTACTATGGGGACTGAACAAAGATATACATTGAACATACCTACAATGACCTAAATAAAAAAATTTAATCTAAGCAATATTCGTCCGTATTTTTCATCACAATAATATCAGCTCTAAGTAGGAATCAAACCCGACCTTTAGCTTCGTAGTCAGGAGCTCGGACCACAAGAGATATCTATCAAACATTGCAAAATCTTCTGATTATTATTCGCGAAAAGTAACTCCTATGAAAGGGCCGAATTCGAGATCTACTTGGTTACAACGAGAGATTCTATGCCAATGGCAAGACGTTGTCTCATATATCATCACCAATGTAGACCAGTTCACTTTAGCCTTGTAGGTATTTTTCGCTTTGCACATTAGTCTGTACATCCGAAGAAACCTTAAAATTTTTAATCTTATGATTCCAGCAAACATTGAGCAAAGAACAGTCGAAGAGCTCACTCTTTCTGCTCTCACCGAAGAAGCTACCACGACCGCAGCATTAGAAGAAGCAAAACAAACGGATCAGATAGTTACGGAACCTAGCATCGTATCGGAAGATGTAACTACTGAAAACGCACTTCTGGAAGAGAGTACTGAAGCTGTATTCGAAGGCAGGAGTTTAGATGTTGGCATCACAGTTGACGAGGCTGAAAAGATCGTAGAAGTTTTGGAAGTTCAAACAACGGAGACAGTAGAAGCTGCAAAGATTGTAGAAAAAGTCCTTGAAGTAGTTGAAACTACTGCAGCCTCTTTGGAAGAGAGAGTAGAGAAAGTGGAAGAGGCTGTACAGGTGGAAATGAAGGCAGTTGACGAGAGCGTCAAGAATATTGAAGAGACTCTTGTTATTTTGGAAAATGAGATCAAATCAGAACAGGTAATTTAAAGATTTCTATTGGTGGGAACTAATTTTCTATAGCATTCAACTTCTTAACATGACTTTACTACAATTTCAGGTGCAGAGTGAAATCCAAATCAAAACTTCTCAGGAAAATTCAGGGTAAATATCGTCACCCAATTTAAGTACATACATACATATCATCACGCCAAGTCCCTAACGGGGTAGGCAGAGAGTATAGAGCGCCAGTTCTCTCTGGACTTACATACCTCTTTCGCTTCATCTATATTTAATTTATTAAGGTTTTCTACTTAAACAGTAGGAATCTCTTGTAAATAATTTAATAGTTCGATTATTGTCGGCATTTTTTCGTCTGCTTTATCTCATTAGTTACACAGGCAAAAGTATGAATACATATGATATATGATTGACATACAGATAATATATGAAGCTAACTTCTATTCGACTAAAAGGATTACTATCCATGTCATGAACAGATAATAACAAAACAAAAACTTGTATCGCCATTTATTTGTGTTAAATTCTATTCTATTTGCTTTCATTAAGTACCTTTTTAAAAACATTAACCTCTTAAAGCTCATGAAAACTTGTTCGTACCAGATCCTTGGCAGTTCCCGAAGGCTTCTTGGAGTACGGACCCCCTGGTTTCAGGGAGTATGGACCACCTAAAGATGACCTTCTAAGATCAGCTGCTCAGGTATATTTTTCAAAACGATATAACTGTAGAAAAGTTTTCGCCTAAAAGTGGTTTTGTTAAGAGTTAGTGGTAGCTGTGTTTCTCCGGATGGCTCAAGACAGGGAGATGTTTTCCGAGCTAAAGGCCAACCTCCAGTAATGGAGTAGCACTTTAAGAAGAAGAAGTGTTTCTTAAGGATAATACATTTATTTCAGGTTTCTGCCAACGACGTGTCGGAAACTAACGAAGCCAGAAAAAGGAGGTTTTCTCCCAAATTCAGGTGAACATTTTAGTACTCATCTCTCACCTCACTCACATAATTGAATAGACTGATTATTATTACTACTTAACTTTAGTACTTAACAGTCGGGACTCAAGCTTGCGATCTTTGTGTCGCAGGCAACCACTCGAACCACTAGGCTTCCACAGCTACTAAATAAGTATTGTTTTGTTTTACAGAACGTCAAAAAGTCAACCCAAGCGAAGCCATTAACAAACACTAGTGACTGCACGTTAAAGCACGGTGATTGGATTAATATTGCTATAATAATACTATGTTAATTTGTAAATGTTCAATGTCAAATTATGTTTTAATCACAATAAAAGTAATTGCGTAAATAAAGCCATATTTAATTTTAATACAGACCTACATTAACCATAGTCTGACAACTCATCACATCTCTGGTGAGATATATTTTAGGTGCCGACGTGACAGATGGCAAGTCCATAGAGTTATTCATGTACTAGCTGTGCCCGCGACTTCGTCCGCGCGGAAAAGTGATATTAAACAGCATTTTTTTTACCCCCTTAAGGGTGACATTTTTACAAACTTTGAAAGTAATATTAATTTATATGTAATCAAGAGCCTAAAAAATAAGTTTCATGCTTCTAGCTTTAAAAATGACGAAACTTCCACACAAACTTTAATCCCCTATTTCAACCCCTTACAACCCTTTTTCGCATTAAAAAGTAGCCTATGTCCTTTCTCAAGCTCTAGGCTATATCTCTACCAAATTGCATTTAAATCGGTTCAGAAGTTTAGGCGTGAAAAGATAACAGACAGACAGACATAGTTACTTTCGCATTTATAATATTAGTAAGGATAGTTACTTCATTATAATATATAAATATAATATAAATATAATATAATATATACATTTATTTATTACTAGCTGTGCTCGCGACTTCGTCGGCGTGGACGGCATTTTATCTTTCGTAAAAATGATTTTTTTTTCAATAAAAAGTATCCTATGTTACTTCTAATACCTCCAAGAATATGTGTACAAGTTTTATAGTGATCTCTTAAGTAGTTATTACGTGAAAGCGTAACAAACAAACTTACATTCACATTAAGAGTACTCGAAACCGACGAGCATGTATGAAGAGACTGATGAATGTGGACGAAGCGAAAGAGGTATGTAAGTCTAGAGAGAACTGGCGGTCTATACTCTCTGCCTACCCCGTTAGGGCCTCGGCATGATGATATGTATATAAGAAATTCAAATCATGATAAATCATTCGTCATATATGACAAGTATAGATAGATACTTTTACTATGCTAAGTCCCTCACCGGCTCAATGGAGTTGGATTCAGTTCTCTCTAATCCATTAAAAAGGAAACGGTAAAAAAATATACAAATTGAATGCTCATTTATACGTTTATTTATGCGTTATAACATTTAATCCATAAATTTTATAATACGAATAATCTAATGCCTGACAAAATTACAAAACATTTCAACAATCTGCTTATAACTCAATAAAATAACTTAGGAATTAATATAAACACTGAATAAATAACTTAGGAATTAATATATTCGAGGCTTATAACTCTCAATAAATAACTTAGGTATTAATGTAAGTGAGTATTTAAGGTAGCGAGATCTTTAATTGGAGCCTTGATGCTAAAACTAATAGGTAATATTCTTTTAACAAACTCACAAATGACGTAGGAAGCGAAGCTTATACCGTAAATACATATGATATCCAAGACTAGAGCGCAAAAAATTGACCATTACAAATCCACCCTTAGCTGCGATTAAGCCTGCGCTTTTTAACACGCTTTTATTAGCGTCATTCGTATGTTGGTATGTAATGGAAATGTTGAACATGAGTTTGACCTTTTTTAAACGTCGTTTTAAATCGAAATTTTGCATACTTATCAAGGACCGATGACAATCATTAACTGATTTAAGTACAGTGATGTCTAATCACTGTACTTAAATTCAGAAAAACTCATTGGTACAGTCGGGATTCGAACTTGCGACCTTTGCGTCGCAGGCAACTGCTCGAACCACTCGGCCACCACGGCTCGCCACGGCTTGTATTAAATAAAGACATAATAAGTAATACTGAAATGAGTCGCTACAGATAACTTATCTAATCTTGTGTTTAGGTATTTACTGAGTGGGAGTTTTCAAGACGGCGACAGTTTGACACTTGCAATATTGACAGAACGCAAGCAAAAATAGCGAATGAAATAGCTTCTTTTGTTCAATCGCAGTAAGAAAACTCACGTTATCTTAAGCCGATATTTGCTTGCACCAGGGTAATTATCAGTCTTGCCGACATTACAGTTCAAGCTAGCGAGATATATCTTAATTAAATAATAAATTAAACAAATAATAAGAAAAAAAAAATTAATAAAATTATTTTGGATAAACGTAACAAATGTATCCTCACGCCTTCCCACAAGGGTCCCCGAAGGGGTAGGCAGAGGTGTATAGGTAATATCCACACACCCACTTTCCGCCAGAGGTATATTAGGTGCCAACGTGACAGATGGCGAGTCCATCGCCGTTACTCAAGCACGACTATACATACCTACGCCTTTTGAATTTCTTCTCAGACGTATGCAGGTAAACGTAAACGTAACAATATAGATAAATTATACTTACGTATAATAATAAAATAATAATTCATAAATTTACCTAGTCCCAGGTTAAGCAAAGCGTACCTATGTACTATAGGAAATAGGTGATGATATACTTTTATAGATAAATGCAAAGGACATCCAATAATAGGTACAAATTATCGTTTTCGTCAAACAAATATCTACCCTCAGCAGGATTCGAACCCGAATCGAAGTTAAAATTATAGCCCGTTTTACCGAATATGTGATTTATTTACCAAATGTCCAGAATGAGTTGGGAGTTGCTTGGTCTTTTGAAAACTACTTCCTTCTATAATCTCTTCTTAGCGTCAAGTGCTTTCTCGGTACAACCTGCAACAGAAGTTTGAAATATCAGAGCTGTCAATCAAATCGTATAGCACATCTGTATTTAAAAAATATATTATCAACACAAGCCGTGGTGGCCGATTGGTTCGAGTAGTTGCCTGCACACAAAGATCGCAAGTTCGAATCCCGACTGTACCAATGAGTTTTTCTGAACTTAAGTACAGTGATTAGTCACACCACGAGCTTTACGGCGAAGAAAAACATCGAGAGGAAACCTGCATACGTCTGAGAAGTAGTAACGGCGATCCCCGTTCCGTCACAAGGGTCCCCGAAGGGGTAGGCAGAGGTGTATAGGTAATACCCACTTTCCGCCAGAGATATATTTTAGGTGGCAACGTGACAGGTGGCGAGTCCATCGCCGTTACTCAAGCACGACTAAACATGCGCCTTTGAATTTCTTCTCAGACGTATGCAGGTTTCCTCTCGATGTTTTCCTTCACCGTAAAGCTCGTGGTGTGACTAATCACTGTACTTAAGTTCAGAAAAGCTCATTGGTACAGTCGGAAGAACAGTGGGAAGACTTGAGGCTATTTATAACTCATGAACGGGTGGACCGATTCTGATGATCTGCGATTTTCTGGAATCGTCTAATCCGGGAATAGCAGAATATCAGAAGATCGCCGGGACGGCTAGTATCACATAAAATACGTCGGTATGTTTAGTAGTGCTCAAGAAACGGCGACAGACTCGCCATCTATCACGTTGGCATTGAATATTTATATAGCCAGCGAAGAATGGGTACTGCACACCCACTACACAAAATATTAATAACAATAAAAAACTTTATTCCAAAAAAAGATTGCCAATTTATATCTGGCGCCTGTTATCTCAGTTACATTGTTTCGTATTTTCTTTACATCATCATCATCACATCATCACGCCGAGTCCCTAACGCGGTAGGCAGAGAGTATAGAGCGCCAGTTCTCTCTTGACTTGCATACCTCTTTCGCTTTGTCCACATTCATCAGTCTCTTCATACATGCTCGTCGGTTTCGAGTACTCTTTATTTCTTTACATAAATAGGATATATAATATTACATACGTTTCTTCTTCTACGTTCGTTGGAGATCGAGTCGCAAGGCAACGGTGTGGATGGCTGAGAATTTTCTGAAGAACTTGCGTAATCTGAATTAAACAAAAGTCATTACGTTCATTATTCTGCTGTCACATTGACTACGCCCGTAGTAAGCAATACGATATGTCTGGTATAGCTACGGTAACTACCCAGCTTCGTTCGGGTGAAAAATTATAATTTCCTGAAACACGGTCGCAGCGCCACCTATCGGGGCAAATTGTGAATCTAAGCCATTCAGTGACATAGACACGCATGGAAACTATGTATATAAAGATTAATTGGTTGAAAATGGATGGATGTTTTCCTTCGTAGTAAAGCGTGTGGTGTGACTAATCACTGTACATAAAAAGTCAGTCTACAGTCGGGATTCGAAGTTGCAATCACCGCGTTCCAGGCAACTCGAACCCCTGAATCATCACGGCTCAAGTTCAGCAGCCAGTATACGTATAAGCACTTACCTAGTCCAGTTGGTGACCACTTAACAGTGCCAGGAATTGTGTTGAGGCGAAGTCTGAAAAAGCATGTGTTTTTATCATTTAATTAGACTACCCGCGGTTTGACCAGCATATAATTTGATTTCATTTGTATAAAGGACTAGCTGTGCCCTGCCACGCTTCGCTGTGGATGTGACTGATGCAAAAAATAGATAAAAACAATCCTTGATGCGGATTATATATCATGCTGAAATTTCAGCTCGATCGGTGCAGAACTATTTGAGGCGTACACAAACCAACATAACATTTTTATATATATAGATAAGCTATATCCTAAGTTAATCCATGTAATAACCTATCTCTGTGCCAAATTTCATTTAATTCCGTTCAGAAGTTTTTGCGTATGCGATGAACAAAAATACACACAAAAAAATTCTACTTCGGAACAGTGGTTCGAACAGTTGCCTACAACACAAAAATAGCAAGTTCGAGTCATACTTTTGAGATGCCTACTGCATACGTCTGAGAAGAAATTCAAAGGCGTATGTATAGTCGTCCTTGAGTAACGGCGATGGACTGGCCATCTGTCACGTTGGCATTTAAACTCGTATATCTCTGGCGGAAAGTGGGTGGGCACTGTCTATACACCTCTGCCTACTCCTTCGGGGAACGCGACTCCTTGTGGGAAGGCGTAAGGATATATTATTTACATATTATATGTATCTTATGATGAGGTTAGCTCACCCTAATGTACGTGTAGTGTTGTAAGCATCCCGTTTGCTCTCATTCTGTATTAAGGGGTTGATTTCATCTTGGCGTAGATCCGGTTGAAATTCGTAGAAGCTGAAACATAAAATGGTATTTAAATTTAATAAATGTATAATTTTATCGTCACGCCCTCCCACAAGGGACCCCAAGGGGTAGGCGGAGGTGTATGGGTAGTACCCACACAGCCACTCTCCGCCAGAAATATATTTTAGGTGCCAACGTGACAGATGGCGAGTCCGTCGCCGTTACTCAAGCACTACTATACATACGTCTTTGAATTGCTTCTCAGACGTATGCAGGTTTCCTCACGATGTTTTCCTTCACCGTAAAGCTCGTGGTGTGACTTATGACTTATGACTGTACTTAAGTTCAGTAAACTCATTTGTACAGTCGGCATTCACAATTCGCAAACTTGCGCAATTCTCTATGGCGCAAGCAACTACTCGAACCAGTCAGCCTAGATTTATACACATACTTTTGGCGGTATTAGAAGTAACATTGGATACTTTAAATTGAAAATATATATCATGCTAAAATTTCAACTCGATCGGTGCAGAACTTTTTGAGGCGTACACAAACCAACATAACATTTTTATATATATAGATAAGCTATATCCTAAGTTAATCCATGTAATAACCTATAAATAATATATATATATATATATATGTGTGTATTTTACGAAAGATAAAAAAGCAGTTTTACTTATACCTAGGATTAGGACATAGGCTTCATTAGAATCTTGAAAAATTCAAAATTCAAATATTATTAAGTATGTAGCTCTTTCACGGTATAACGGCTGAACCGATTCTAGCAGGAAAATACATAAGCTACTTTTTGAACTCCACGCGGACGAAGCCGCGGGCATAAGCTAGTATATTTATAATATAACCGATATTATCTAAAGTACATACCTCTTATACATATTTATAACTAATTATAATAAAAAAATATTAATGTTGTTTAAAAATAATAATGTTTATTTATTAAAATAAATCTTATTATTTATTGATTATTAGAGACGGCGTGATGATATGTATCTATGTATATTTATAATTAATATAAGTCTTCATATTTTTAAAGAGGTCTCGCGCCGTCTAGTCGAGACCTCTCGTGACAGCCTGGAACATATCTCGCTCAGAGAATCAGCATTGCTATCCAGCGTGGCAATGCTGCTAGTCTTCTTGGCACGTTGCCTCGGGATAGGTACCGATTTGGGACAAATATTTTATCTGTAAGTAGTTAGTTTCAACTGTTCTTTGTAAATATTATTAATTGTTGTTATTGTAAATAAATAATATGTAAGTACCTCTTCTGGCAATCCTTTTCATCCTGACAATTGGTATCATGACTATTAACCTCGAATCGTTTCCTGAAAAGTATATGATATGTATATAATTATTCACGCTTGCCCACAAAGGTTCCCAAAGTAGGTGGTTCCCATACACATTCCGCCCGATGTATGTTTTAGGTGCCAACGTGACGTGTGTGAATAAAATACTACGAAGCCCCTTGTGGGAACGCCTGAAGAAGGGAGGAAGGCTACGATGCATTTGTATACTAGCCACCCGCCCTATCTTCGCACGGGTAGTAGAGTTGTATGCCCAGAATTCTTATGCCTACTTTCATAAGGTCGCATCAGCTCATCACCAATACACCCAGAACCTCATTAATTATACACTTAAAACCTTTCTCGTGAATCATTATATCTTTGGTGAAAACCGTGTCAAAATCCGTTCAGTAGTTGCTGAATTGAATGAAACTTTATTTCGAACAAACAGACAAACCCAACAGAGGACGTTGTATGTAGTGATACAATATACATGTATATATAAAAAAAAACTCACAGGAAATATATATGCACCACTTTTCTGTCATTCATTTCAGTAACAGAGCTTGCGTCATCGGCCACGAACAATAGTTTGCCAACATTGGGTCCAGCGTGTCCTAATCTATAGAATCTAGAAAACGGCTTGGTATCGACGACGAATCTGTAACAAAAAGAAACAAATATCGGAATTTGAGCCGTGGCCGAGTGGTCCGAGTAGTTGCAACACAAAGCGCAAGTGTACCACCAGTGTGATTAGTCACACCACGAGCTTTACAGTGAAGGAAAACACCGAGAGGAAACCTGCATTCGTCTGAGAAGTAATTCAAAGGCGTATGTATAGTCGTGCTTGAGCAACGGCGATGGACTCGCCATCTGTCACGTTGGCACCAACGTGAAAGACTAATGTTCGTATATCTTCGGTGGAATGTACATGGGTGTGTGGGTACTACCTGAACACCTCTGCCTACCCCTTCCCACTAGAGTCCCCAACGATGTGGAAAGTTGTGAAGATATATATTTCTACAATTATTATACATACATATATATGATCACGCCGAGTCCCTAACGGGGTAGGCAGAGAGTATAGAGCGCCAGCTATCTCTAGACATACATACCTCTTTCGCTTCGTCCACATGTTATTATTATATAACAATATAATATCCTATATATAGAATTTAATTATAATGAGAACATCCTTTATCTACACTGGAAAAGCACAGAACGGCATCGACATGGCCAGATTATGGAGGAATTCCCTATGACTTGTGAGGGAATGGGGATACCCACCCGAAGGATAGCAATACGACTAAACTTGTAAACATATTTTAAGAAAAATAATACACGGTTAACAGTCAACCCTACCGAGAGTAAGCGCTTACCGTTAAATATTCTATACACGTTTTAAGAAGTATTTAGTAGTAATAGTTGACGACGTAGGTTTTTTAAAATTTTTGGAATTGTTTTATTCTAGAAATTATAATAGTAAATAATAATATATCCTCACGCCTTCCCACAAGGGTCCCCGAAGGGGTAGGCAGAGGTGTATAGGTAATACACACACACCCACTTTCCGCCAGAGGTATATTAGGTGCCAACGTGACAGATGGCGAGTCCATCGCCGTTACTCAAGCACGACTATACATACGCCTTTTTGAATTGCTTCTCAGACGTATGCAGGTTTCCTCTCGATGTTTTCCTTCACCGTAAAGCTCGTGGTGTGACTATGACTATGACTATTCTAGAAATTATGAAATTATAGCCCTCGATCCATCCGCAAACACGTCACAGTCAGGGTTGGACTCCAAGAGGGCATTGAGTGCAGTGACAGTGCGAGGTATAGGGGAGTGTGCACGAGATACTATGCGTGCCAACTGCGAACAGTCTGTGGCTCCTGGCGCGTGTGTAGGTATCGGGCACAACAAGCCTACCTCACTGTGTAGCTCTGGAGCATCTGATTTTTCATGAAGAAACTTACATGTGATGATTATTTGTTCATATTTCCTTTGATATATATATACTGAAATGTTATTGTTTAGTTTCTAAAATCTTATATAGCCTGCATCTCAAAATCCTTTCCTAGGTGATACCTAAGTCTCGCAAGTAAGCATGCAAAGTCTCAGCCCGATCGGTTTAAAATTGGCAAAGTTTCATACAAACTTTCATCCCCTATTTTATCCCTTTGGGGGTAGAATTAATCAAAATCCTTTCTTAGCGGATTACCTAGCCTACGTCATAACATCTACCTGCATGACAAATTTCAGCCCGATCCGTCCAGTGGTTTGGGCTGTGCGTTGATAGATCATTATACGATAAATTACGTGAGATGTTTAAAGGGGGAGGGGGTCGAGTCAAATCTCATCTAAGATTAGATGTGAAGAATAGATGATTAGACGTTGGAGAGAGGGGGAGTCTCGGCAAATATCACGCAATTCTTTTTCTGAATAAACAAAAAAATATATACTATTTTGGTCCATTTAATCCAGATTGAACATGCGTATGATTTAATCTTATAATTAAACTCTCAGCATTATTGATTACTAGTCTTAACTAGTCGTAAATAAAAGCACGAAGCTATTTTATTTTTCTTTTAACAATAAAAATCCAACGCGTTTACGTAAGAAACCCACATTTTGATAAATCTATCGTGAAATTGGGAGATGGGGGAGCGGGTTAAATAAAATCTCACGATATCTCACCAGGGAGGGACAGAAAATTAATATTATGTTTGTTGGGCTTTAACGTGACATGCTCAGTATGTGACTTGTCTCAAATCAAATTAAATCAAAATATTTTTATATCACATAGGCCCAGGTGGGCACTTAAAAACGTCGAAAAATCCCACAGTCTCACATCCTAATTTACTTTATAAGAACTTAAGTATGTCCTGGGGCCTTTTCCGTTTCAGTCTAGGTGTCGTCTGGCTTACTTCCATTAAAACCTTTGGTAATAGGTTCGGTTCTTTGATAAATAAAAAAAAGCAAAATAAAAGGCACATCAAATATTGCAAATATGTAGTCACAATGACCAATAAGTGTCTATGGAACGGTGATTTGATGCCCAACTACATTGTTTTTATACACTATCTATCATAAACCACATCCCTGCAAACAAACTACATATAATCACGCCGAGTCCCTAACAGGGTAGGCAGAGAGAATAGAGCGATTCTCTCTAGACATACTTATTTCTAAATATTAATTTTGAAGATTAAAACATATAATACATATAGTCTAGGGAAAATTGGCCTCGGCGTGATGATGAGATTAAAAATTAAGTTAAGAGATTATCTTACTTTTTTTCAATTTCTTTGAAGTTTTTAAGAAATAACTTAATTTTGATTAAACTATAAAAACAAATATTCTTTCGCTTCGTTCACATTCATCAGTCTTTGCATACATTCTCGCCGGTTCCGAGTACTCTATACAAGCTAATTACTCTTTGCAAATTATTTACTTAATGACCCAGCCTACTCCAGTTCCCTAGCTCGCGAATCAGCAATGCCCAAAGTCGAGGACCGTCCCCACACTGTGCCCTTAGCTGTTAGCACCTAACAAGTGCCTGGCTGCAAGGTCGTTTAAAAAGCAACAGTTCCCGGGACTCATGTTGAGAGAAACAATGTAAAATAGAAACCACGTGTAGTTTCAAACTTGTTACATGCGGCTACTCGGACTTCTCGGCCAATGCGGCTGATCTTGCCAGTCCAGATCTAGTGACAGATGGTTTGGCCATGTCGAGAGAATGAATGAAGAACGATTGGCGAAAAGAGTGTATAGGGCGAGTGTGAATGAAAGTGTTGGAAGGGGTAGACCTAGGCGGACGATTCTAGACCAAATTAGGGACGTCTTGAAAAAAGACCAGGTCAAGAGTACCCTAAACCGAAGAGATGTATGAAGAGAATAATTAAAGTGGACGAAGCGAAAGAAGTATGTAAGGATCGTAGCAAGTGGAAAGAAGTGGTCTCTGCCTACCCCTACGGGAAAGAGGCGTGATTATATGTATGTATGTTTAAACTTACACAATCGCCGCCGAAATACACATATAGACAGCTACAGATATCATTTCCAATTAGTGCAATCACTACATCACGTGACACACACACAGAACA
Source organism: Drepana arcuata (assembly GCA_016069955.1). Classification (NCBI taxonomy): domain Eukaryota; kingdom Metazoa; phylum Arthropoda; class Insecta; order Lepidoptera; family Drepanidae; genus Drepana; species Drepana arcuata. The sequence continues at coordinate 45,534 of JACCPG010007577.1, forward strand.
CAATTTATCTCCTCATCTGCTAGTTTATCGTTTGCACTTCGCGACTAGAAAGAGTTTAACAATACAGACATAATCAATGGAATGTCGAGCGAAGAAAGTTTGCGAACTAACGTCGACCATGGCTCACTTGGCAGTGATAAGAGACGAACAGTCCGTAGTGCATCTTGAGCCAGACTGACGCCTAGCGTGAAGAGCACAGCGTTTTATACGTGCGTGTTGGTGTAAAACCAACGTAAATCCCATATACTCTTGAGAATAATATATATATATATTTATATATACATATCTTCAGGGCTTTACCAATGAGTTTTCCTGAACTTAAGTACAGTGATTAGTCACACCACGAGCTTTACGGTGAAGGAAACATCGAGAGGAAACCTGCATACGTCTGAGAAGCAATTCAAAGGCGTATGTATAGTCGTGCTTGAGTAACGGCGATGGACTCGCCATCTGTCACGTTGGCACCTGAACTATATCTCTGGCGGAAAGTGGGTGTGTGGGTATCACCTATACACCTCTGCCTACCCCTTCCGGGTCCCTAGTGGGAAGGCGTGAGGATATATAGATCGTACTCTCAAGGACGGGAACGTTAAGAGTACTCGAAACCGACGAGCATGTATGAAGAGACTGATGAATGTGGACGAAGCGAAAGAGGTATGTAAGTCTAGAGAGAACTGGCGCTCTATACTCTACCTACCTTAGGGACTTAGCGTGATGATATGTATGTATGTATTTTTTTTATGTTCGTTCGCGGATAGCTTAGTTGTTTATGAACCGATTTTGATTATTCTTTTTCATACTTACAGTGTCATCAGTATGAAGAGAGCTGGTATCTTGCAGACGAACATCTTCGACGTTGGGCAGAGAGTGACTTTCCTTCGGGACATCATCGCGTTAAATACAATTCTATACTTATCCATAATTCATGACTGAAGATTACACTCTCCTACAGTGTATTTGTAAACTGGATAAGCCATTGTTTGTAACATCCTTTATAGCTTTATAGCTCTAGTTATTTAGCCACCCAGTTGGTAAGACCTGCATTAGATTTAACTAGCTTCGCTTGGGTGAATAAATTAAATATCCTGAAACACGATTGCAGCGCTACCTATCGAGTCCAATTACGAATCAGAACACAGAAAACTTCATTAAAATCGATCCAGCCGATTGGTCCAAATTTTTCCAAACAAAATATTTGAGTCCACATCAAAATCAAACTCTTTTTATTTCACACAGGCCCAGGTGGGCACTTATAAAACGTCAAAAAAGAAGAAGCACGGTTCGGGTTGGTCGCTTCCATGGAGAAGAACCGAAAAGAAACTACATGGTTAGGTGCTTTTTTCAAATCATTGGGCATATACAATAACAATATTTTTTCGTTACAGCAATAGTACCCAACTATGGGGGAACAACGTAGGCCCGACAATAGATCGTTGCTTACTATACAAAGCATATATAAAACAAGATAATTATAACAATGTTAGCAAGATCTAAGAATCTACAAAGCCTACAATGTTCTCACATTCACAAATTAAACAAGAGACACAAATATTGTCATCAGTACTGTAACTAATTCTGGGCAAGATATGTAATAAATAAAAAAAAAGTAAAATATTAGATTATCATGACGATCATTGTAAAAAAACCCGTTAGGGACTTGGCGTGATGATAAGGGATGACCTAACAGTGACCCTTCTAGTTTCTTAATCTTCAGGCTTCTCATCATCTTTGTTTAGTAATAAATAATATTAACTTGTAAATGTACTCTAATGATACGACCATCAATCATTATTGTGCTTATAAATCAAATATTATTAAGAAGCATTGTTCGAACGCAAAAAAATCCAATTTGAAAAAAATATTATGTTTATAATAATAAATAATAATATATCCTCACGCCTTCCGACAAGGGTCCCCGAAGGGGTAGGCAGAGGTGTATAGGTAATACCAGCCAACCCACTTTCCGCCAGAGGTATATTAGGTGCCAACGTGACAGATGGCGAGTCCATCGCCGATAATCAAGCACGACTATACATACGCCTTTGAATTTCTTCTCAGACGTATGCAGGTTTCCTTTCGACGTTTTCCTTCGCCGCAAAGCTCGTGGTGTAAATAATCATACATACATACATATCATCACGCCAAGTCCCTAACGGGGTAGGCAGAGAGTATAGAGCGTATATCTATTGTAAATAATCACTGTACTTAATTTCAGAAAAGCTCATTTGTGTAGTCGGGATACGAACTTGCAATGTTTGTGTTGTAGGCAACTGTCAAACCACTCGGCCACCACGGCTTTTATAATAATCAAATGTAACGTATTCCAAAACGCGGGACTCAACTGGTTTAAAAAAAGTTACTTAAAAGAATAAGCTCTCATAAAAATGACAGCATATTTACTTATCCATAATTTTCTTGGTATTTAATTAATAAATCAAACTAACACAGTATTTACCCCAAGTTCGATAGCTATCGGGTAAATATTGTGTTGCCTCATTAATAAAATAATTGGCGAGAAACAGGCTGACATCTTTGGAATTTGTGTGTTAATGTGATGCCTTCCAGCAAGATCTGGCGCTCTACGCTCTCTGCCTACCCCTCTAGAGAGTCGGTGTGGTATGTAATCCTCGATGATGTGTTCTGTGTTCCAGATGGTGTGTTCTACTTAATCTGAAGAAAACAGTAAGTAAAATGCTGCTATCAACTATATTCAGGCGCTTACCCGTTCAAGTTAAACACAATCGATGTTTTATATATCATCCGCCTATTTATAGCTATAAAATGCAGGTATGTGCGGTTTTTCATCTTTAAAGAGCTGTTGATAGAGATTTGTTTCAATATTGAGGTTTGAACTCGCGACTATTTAGTTAGACCCTCATAATAAAGTCATATAATCACACCTCAATAAAGTCAATAAAATAAAGTCATATTAACCCAAATAGTAATTCATGAAGGTAAATCCAATGGTAAATCTATTACGACCATTGGTAAATCTTTCCTAATTTACTATTAACGAATGAAATATTGAGAAAAGGGAATAGGTAAATCATATGGGCTTCGTATTGAAATCGGTTCGATGGATGTCGTTTAGTTTATTTATAACTCAGAACAATAACTAAAGAATATTCTGAGGTTTATAAGAATCAACGCCATCTAGTTATTTCTTGAGGAACCTTATGCAAATTATCTGAGTCAGATTTTGCTTTAAAGTTGCTGACTCCTAGTTGTTTTGTTTTATGGCCTGCCAGTACATAAATATTACTGAAAGCTATGGAAATTTTAAGTCTGGTATCATGATTTAATTTAAAATAAAATTAAAATTTGCTTGTTCTTAAGAAGAAGTAATATATAAAATCTTAACTAAGACAAGAACTCGGTTTATAGAAATGAAATACGTTTTTTTAATATTTTTCATTCACCATTTGAAATCTTTTTAGGAATAAATTCCAAATTAAATAAATTTACTGACAAATTGTGTGATTATTATTTTCAAATTATCAGTCATTTTAGTTGTTTTTATAATGGAACACACAATCGAATTTCTTTGTAAACATTATTATTATATAATGAAACAAAAAAGTTACATTCTGCTAAAAACAAACCAATTTTTTTTGTAAACTTCTCATTTTCAGGGCAAAAATCAATAATCTTTTTTATTTTGGGAAAAATTTGGGAATGATGCCATCAAATAACTAGCAACATCGCTACCAGCACGTCACTTTAGTCGATTCCGTCATAAGCTTCGTGCGCGTTGTTCGTTTGTTTTGTTTACGTTATTTTTATTCAGAAACTCATATCCCGGTATTCATTTGTTTACACCGAGACCTGTCGATTTAGTAAAAAAAACGTGCGTTGTGATACAAAAGTGTTAATGTTTTATTTATGAGCATTGCAAATAACTAGCAGTCTACTTGCTAACGAAGTTTTGGTTGTCTTTTTGTGAATTATTTCCGAGTTCTGTGTTATCTATATGGTAAATAGTTGCTTGCTTCGTCATATACGCAGAGGTGAGTGTTTTTATAATTAATTTAATATTTACGTGTGTCTTACCATGAACAATATCCTGAGCAGCCGATCGAATTGTTGTTTTGCCTTTTTTGTGTTCATTGCGAAAACCTTTTTTTCCTCGATTTGACCTCGTTACAAGTAAATGGAATACTTAATGTAATCTCAATGAATATTTTAATTTTATTGTAAACAATAACAATGTTTTATAACTGCTATTAAATAAGTATTTTGTATATCTTAACTATCATCTTAACAAGCAGTAGTTGTAAGATATGTTTTTTTTACTACTTCACACGGGCGAAGCTGGGCGGGACAGCTAGTTAAATATATATGTACATGCTTATGCTTTAGCTATAGCTATAGTGAACAAATAACTAATTAAGGAGCCATATTACCTATGTAGGTACTGAAACCAAATAAACAACAAAATCACCAAAAAATTAATATTATGATTGTGGAACAATAAACAAAAAAATTTGCTGTTTGGCTATGGACTTCTATGAGATGGAGATCCTCCCCAGTTGGCCAGCTCCAAATTCGAATGGGAAATCCGTTATGCCTTACCTCTCATACTTGTAACACATTTCATACTTGTAACACAATTATGTACACAATATTGAAAAGATCATTCAGTCCGATAAATAACGCTCATTGCATACTGTAGCTATAGAGCAATAGCTAAAGAAGTCTGCAAGTCAATGAGTACGCTTAGCTTGTCATGATAATATTGTATGCTACAGATTAGCTTCAGAAAACACTAAGATCACTATATGCAGGCTTTCAACCATAAGTAAAAAATTTTACAAAGCTAACAGGCAAATCCTGCAAGTGCCAGCAGCAGCTGCCAGCAGCCACTGTACCTATGCTATGTGCAAGTTTGTAACCGTGTAATAATACTTGTAGGATATACAAGTATTATCAATGAGTTTAAGTACAGTTCACACCATGAGCATTACTTTGAAGGAAAACCTTTGAGAGGAAAAAATATTGTTTAGTTATGCTTTAGAAATGGTGGTGAACTAGCCATTAGCTTATACATAAACATCACATTTAATTATGTAACTATAGATAGGGCTATCCACGAAGACGCGCCCCACCAATTTCTAATCTAGGGGGTTGGAGGATGCGAGGACTATTACCCGTCCTTCCGAGTCTATTGATTGAAGTGTGCGTGTGCACTCATAGGTAGTCAGTGACTACCTATGAGTTATCTATACGGATAATACACTATAAACTATAGGGAAGAATAGTGGGGCGCATCTTCCTGGATAACACTATCTATATCGAAATTCTGTCCAATCAAATTATTTAATTCAAGCTAAATATTTTCCAATGTGGAAGTCCTTATGTGGAAACCATTAATCTTGTGTTATCTCCAACTATGTATATATAAAGACCATTTTTGTGTGAATAATGGTACATTCTTCAACTTGCCATGATTTATAAGACTTTATACATATAGGTATATAATAAGTCCTTAACAAAAATAAGGAAAAGAGTACTAATTACTTCCTCTTTGAACAAGTACACTTCTATGCAATGTCCGAGCCAAACTCAGTACTAACAGCAGAATATAACATAGTGAATACAACAAAAACCTGTTTAACATAAGAAGCAGACACTTTACTTTCCTTCCGTACATGTATGGAATATATACATACAATCCTTGTTGTCGTACAATTTACATGATAAGCAAAGATTTGTTTACACAGGGTAGTTTAATAATATCGAATGTTTTAAAAATGGCGCATGTGGGTGTGTGGGTATTACCTATACACCTCTGCCTACCCCTTCGGGGACCCTTGTGGAATGGCGTGAGGATATTATATTATTATTATTCTTTATTTGAAATACATCTCATATATAACATTTTTAAATAGAGCCTCTTGAGGTATTGGTCGAGGCTCTTTGCCATTAGCCGTTATTACTATCGGCACAATGATTATTATTGTTATAACTAGCTGCACTCGTGGTTTCACCCGCGTAAAATTAGATTTGATTTGTATTTGTTATCTGGAATAATATTTACTAATCCAGCGAATAATCTCTGTGGCAAATTTCATCCAATTTGGTTCAGTAGTTTTTTTGTGAAAGAGGCACAAATATCGTCATAAACTTTCGTCTTTACAATATTAATAGTAAGGGATGTAGTTAGTAAGTAGATAATAATAAGCCGTGGTGGCTGAGTGGTTCGAACTGTTGCCTGCGACACAAAGATCGCAAGTTCGAATCCCGACTGTACCAATGAGTTTTTCTAAACTTAAGTACAGTGATTAGTCACACCACGAGCTTTACGGTGAAGGAAAACATCGAGAGGAAACCTGCATACGTCTGAGAAGAAATTCAAAGGCGTATGTATAGTCGTGCTTGAGTAACAGCGATCGACTTGCCATCTGTCACGTTGGAACCTAATATACCTCTGGCGGAAAGTGGGTGTGTGGGTATTACCTATACACCTCTGCCTACCCCTTCGGGGACCCTTGTGGAAGGGTGAGGATGTAGTTATGATAAAACGTATTTAATTATCTAGTTATTCAATTATATATACATACGTATAGTTGTGTTCGAGATACGGCGATGAACTCGCCATCTGTCACGTTAACACTCTCATATCTCCGGCGACATGTGCGTTGTACACCTCCGCCTACCCCCTCAGGGATCTTTGTAGGAAGGCGTGAAGAAATAACAATAGAATTGTAAATGCATACTAACAAAAGCTGAGTACAGTGCGTCTGTTCCTATAATCACACGACAAGATGCTCTAATGACGTCACCACTTAATTGTCTAGATCTGTCCGTCCCCGATACTTGACCCATTAACACCCATATGTGCTGTGACACTCGACTTTCACCCCTAAAACAACAACAGCAGAGGCGACAACGGTCCAAGGATGCTGCCCGTAGGCGTCAGAAAGTTAAATTGACCAAATTGAACGAGTTAAGTTGTAGAATAAATATTAGGCGGTCGATAGTTTGAATGATACACATATTAATGTAGATCTACTTATAGAATTGTGCAGTTGTGGCCAAGTGGTTCGAGTTGCCTGCGACACAAAGATTGCAAGTTTGAATCCCGACTGTACCAATGAGTTTTTCTGAACTTACAATAGTACGGTGATTGGTCACACCACGCGCTTTACGGTGAAGGAAAACATCGTGAGGAAGCCATGTAACGCATATATCATGTCATGTCATATCATGTCATGTCATATCATGTCATATCACGCCTCCCCACATGGGTCCTCGAAGGGGTAGGCAGAGGTGTATAGGTAGATATTCCATCCTTGAGCATTCGTTCGTTTTCTATGTAGTTGGGTCGACTTGCTGCTTCGGTTAGAGAATAATTCTTTGATATTTCACACAAACGTTAACATCCTATTGATTTAACTATGAATAAACATGTTTGATAAGGCGTAGAATACAGACAATGAGAGTTATCTAAGCTGTTTGCACGAGTGACGTCATGGCAGAGCAAACTTACCAAAACTCACAATGCAACCAACTGATTAATACGTAAGCAATATTACCAATGTACAGAAATTAATCGATAATTTAAAATAGTTTGATAGTCTAGTGGTCCGGCGTCCCGTCTACGCTTGAGGTCTCGACTTCTGCTGAGGTATGTATATACTAGCTGCCCGCCCCGGCTTCGCTCGGGTGCAATATTGATACTAGTGATATGTAAAAGATAAAAATGGTTATGGTGGTTTATCCTTTAGAGATAATTTAATACCATCGCGGACTTTTATATCGATTATTTGAAGATATACTACTCCGTAGTACATTCATTTGATCTATCTCGTAAGGTTTACCCAGCGTTTGTGATTTAAGCGCACAAAAATATGTGCCTATCATCACATTACAAATCTTTGAATATTTCATTATTTATTAAACAAGAGGCGAATTTGGAATAGTCTTGGTTTCCGATTGTCATTAATATTGTTTGATATTTGAGCGCTTTTAGCTGACCTCTACATCGTGTAAGGAATACTCCTACCAAATTTCAAGTCAATCGGCCTTAATTCCTGAGATTTCGTGATGAGTGAGTTCACAAATGGAATCTCCCCGCGTTGCACCTTGCAGATAGAGTTTCATAAAATCCGTTCTTAGCTGACCTCTACACCGTGTAAGAAATACGCCTACCAAATTTCAAGTCAATCGGCCTTACAGTTCCTGAGATATCCTAATGAGTGAGTTCACAAATGGGATCTCCCTGCACTCCATCTTGCGGGTGGAGTTTCACAAAATCCGTTCTTAGCTGACCTCTACACCGCGTAAGGAATACTCCTACCAAATTTCAAGTCAATCGGCCTTACAGTTCCTGAGATTTCGTGATGAGTCAGTTCAAAAGTAGTTGTAGTAGGGGAAAAAATAAGAGCCACGGTCCCAGTGGCGCCACCTATCGGGTCCAATTATGAAACCATTCTCGAATCCACCCGAAGAAACACGGGAAAATTTTATTAAAATCGGTCCAGCCGTTTACGATTCTATAAAGGACATACAGACAAACATTCATTTAAAAATATATATAGGAAAAGGGGTATATTAACAAACTCTGTTTTCGTAGTTTCCTAAATTGCACGAGCAAACGACAACTTATGTACACAAAAAGTGGCCATAATCTCGTTTAGTTCTAGTAGAAAACTACTTTAATATAAAAAGCCATTACTTTTAAACAATGTTGTCGTAAAAGAACTTATCCGCCCGTGAAGTCACAAAAAAAATTTGAGTAAATTTGCATTTTACGTAATTCCTACTTGCAACGGCATATCTAATTTGGATTTGCTATAGTCTTTGGATAGGATATTTGTGTTAATGGTTAATTTGTATGTGTGTGTGTGTGTAGTGTGTACTGTCCCCAATGTACCAGATTAAAGGTCTCTTCCCACTACACCGTATCATACCATGACCGTGCTAGGAACGTGTCAGGCAAATAAATATTCTTTGTATTGAAAAGTATGACAGTGTCATACTTTTCAATTTTCTTATGATACGGTGTAGTGGGAAGAGACCTTAAACCTTATCTGATGGGAACATGATAATTGCGTACAAAATGAAAAAATAACAATAAAATAATATCCTCACGCCTTCCCACAAGGGTCCCCGAAGGGGTTGGCAGAGGTAATACCCACACACCCACTTTCCGCCAGAGGTATATTTGGTGCCAACGTGACAGATGGCGAGTCCATTGCCGTTTCTCAAGCACGACTATATAATCGCTGTAATTAAATTCAGAAAAACTCATTGGTACCTACATTCGGAATTCGAACTTGCGATCTTCGTGTTTGCTTCTGTCCAGCGCTTCGTCTACACGCATGTCATCATGCCCTCACGCTAGACAGGGACAAATGGGCAATAGTTCTCTCCAAACGTACAATTCTCTTACGCTTCATCCACTTTCGTCAGACTCTTCCCTTATTCATTACATATTTATGACAAATAGGTGTAATGGACCACGTGCCAACTACCTAATACTTGTGAAGTTCCAACTACCTAGATCAAATTGGGCGAACACTCAAGGATGGGATCGTCAAAAGTACATGAAAGTCTCGAAACCGACGAGTACGTGGAAACCGCGAGTACGCGAAGAATGTGGCTGAAGCGAAAGAGTTCTGTAAGTGTAGAGAGTGGCGGTCCCTCTCTCGGGGTAGACCCCCAAAAAAGATGATCATACGAATCTATGATGTGATAGAAATATGGACTTGCCCGAACCATGTGTATTGGAGCAACGATAATCACAATGATTCCGTGAAATCGTTGTCCATTCACTATGCTTTGGCATAATGCAACGGGGAAACTGACAAAAAATTACGTAGAATAACTCTTTTCTCTCGGCAAGCAGAGCTAATTCTTGTTTTGTGACGTCATTGCCAATGAAGATAGCCATTTGCATAATTGCAGACAGAAATTGTCTAGTTCTGCTTCAGTCTAGTCAGTTTTTTATACAACAAGAGTGGCAAACAAGCATACGGCCCACCTGATGGGAAACGGTTACCGTAGCCTATTTACGCTCACGATACCGAAGTATCACATGCGCGCTTCCACTCTGTGCTCGGAGAGTTATAGTGTGTAGGCAGCATAATGGGTTTAATCCCTCTGCTTCCAACACAATGTAACAATCCTCCCCCCTCCCCAAGGAGCTCATTACTGGAAACCTTATTCACCGCGTAGGAACACAACACAAAAAAATGTGTTATTTGGCTACGGACTTCTGTAAGGTGGAGGTCCTGCCCCAGTCGGGCAGCTCCGAATTCGAACGGGAAACCCGTTATGCCCTACCTCTCTTCTTCAGATGTGTATATTTCATGTTTCCTCTTTATAATTGCTAAAGTTGCTGTGCCGCACAGGATCCACAATATACCGTAATATAATTAAGTTTCCTTCATCATATCATCACGCCGAGTCCCTAACGGAGTAGGCAGAGAGTATAGAGCGCCAGTTCTAGACTTACATACCTCTTTCGCATCGTCCACATCAGTCTCTTCATACATGCTCGTCGGTGAAAAGAGTAACCATGGAGTTTCTTGCCGGTTCTTCTCCATGGAAACGACCAACCCGAACCGTGCACCTTTTTCGACGTTTTATAAGTGCCCAACTAGGCCTATGTGAAATAAAAATATTTTGAGTGATTGGTTTCGAGTGCTTTTGACGTTCCCGTCCGTGAGTGTCCGATGGATTTGATTCAGGTAGTCGGAACGTGGTCTTCCTCTGCCTCTTCTTACTCACTTTTGCTTAATCTTACTATCTTATCTTAGTTCTTACTAATATTATTAATGTGAAAGTTTGTAAGTTTGGATGTTTGCGGTTTTTTCACGGCAAAACGGCTGAACCGATTTGGCTGAAAGTTGAAATCGTGATGGCTTATACCTAGGAATAGGACATAGGCTACTTTTTATCCCGAAAATTAAATGTTCCTACAGGAATAAAATTTGCCTTATTATTAGTAGTAATTCAGATTTGCATCAAAATGATATCAATACTCCTTAGTGCTTTTGATTTAAATTAGATTTTATTTTGACACATATTTGAAAACTTAATCCTGTCATTTCATAAATTCCAAATAATTCGATGTTCTTATGTTATAAAGGCGTAAGTTTGTATTCAGTATTAAGATTCTAGCCGGAAAATATTGTAACTACTTTTCGAACTCCACGCGGGCGAAGCCCAAGCATAAGCGAAGCACGAGCTGAGCTAGTATAATATAATTATGTATTAGATATAAGTGGAATGACCGTAATAAATTTGATTTAATTAAATAGATACCCTGGTGTTGCCAGCGTGCATAGGCTGCGATAATCGCTTACCAAGCGGCTACCGCGTTTGACGCCGTAAAATTTGTTCAAGCAACTATTGCGCAGGCCTGACCAAGCTTGAGATGCTGACGACACTGGCCGACGTTGTACAATAGCTCTAGAGATCTCAAGATAAAAGACTTGCGAGAGTCGCTCAGATAAAAATGCGGTTACAGAAATGGTAATACCTATATGATATCTAACAACAATGGATTACGTACATTAGCAAGAGAATGATAAGCTGATCTATTTCGTTTTGCGTTAATATTACATTACATATACTTACGCCTTCCCACAAGGGTCCCCGTAGTGGTAGGCAGAGGTGAGTAGTACCCACACAACCACTTTCCGCCAGAGATATATTTAGGTTACGTGACAGATGGCGAGTCCATCGCCGTTACTCAAGCAGGACGTAAACATACGCCTTTGAATTTCTTCCCAAACATATGCAGGTTTCATCTCGATGTTTTCCTTCGCCGTAAAGCTCGTGGTGTGACTAATACTGTAGTTAAGTTAAAAACTCATTGGTAGTGGAAGGAAAAAATCGAGAGCCTATGTATATTCGTGCTTGAAAAACGGCGGTGGCCTCGTCATCTGTCACATTGGCGCCTAAAATATATCTCCAGCGAAAAGTGTATGTGTGCGAGTCTCTCTCCACTGCCTATCCCTTCAGGGTCCCTTTTGGGAAGGCGTAAATAGTTTTTTAATTTTCTATTGTAGTATTTTAAGAAACATCATTCCAATAAGTCCTTCAATCTTTTTGTAAGTACGCAGTGTGCGAATGCACAAATACGCCTAACAATGACATCATCGAGGTTCACAATATGGACTTATGGTTGCTTTGCAAGTATGATGAAAGTGTAGTAGCCATCCTTATTAGCATGCTGCAGCCGACTGTACGCCACGGGGTCTCGGGTTGTTTTAAGCTTTCTTACGTTGAACATTTGTTCTATTCAAATTCGAAGTTTTTGAGTAACCCTGCTTGTCTAAGTTTAAGTAAATTATTGAACGTTCTCTAGCGTATATCGTATCGTATTCTAAATGGGAATGTTAAGAAGAATAGTGGGCCGCTTCTTTGTGGATGGCGCGCTGACCGTCGAGCTACATGGATACAACGAAAGAGATATTCAAGTCTACAGAGAATTGACTAATGCATTCTCTCTCTACTCTACTGATTATGTGTATTTTAACCTCGTCCGAGCAAAGTTTATTTGTCATGCGGGTGCAAGGCATTAGCCGATTTATCACACGCAGTGTATCTATTTAAACTGTACTGTACCTACATGGAATAAATATTTGTTTATTATTACTTTTTTTATCAAATGGTCACTTTCATTCGTTCATAAATTGTATTATGTCTGGTCAGCCGGCCAGCAAGCGAAATATCCACTGGAATGTCAACTTTAGGTATGATGGTACTAGAACATACATTAGATTCTCATAGATTTGGTCGATATATTATGTACCGGTTCACCAATTATATAATGCGTTTTGTTCTTGTCATTAAACCGGTTATATCGGTTTGAAAATAACTGCATACCGTTAATGAAAATCACGTACTGGAGTGAAGCGATAGCTCTCTCTCTCTGCCTCTCTCTCTCTACCCCATCAGGGACGCAGTGTGATGATATGTATGGATATATTTTAAATTCAATGCATATAGATATTATACATGAATTTCCATGAATGTTTACTTGTGCTAATTTTACGTTATGATCTACAGTAACTTATGTTTGAATCCTCAATGTCAAGAGGACTCGAAACATGTACAGGCGTACAGGCGAACATGTACCAAGGGACTGATGAATGTGTACGAAGCAAAAGAGGCATGTAAGCCTTGAGAGAACTGACTCTACTTGGTGTATGTGTCCTGTTTGAACACCTTTTCTTGTACGTAAATACCAATTTTGAAATGTTCTTTGAGTGGATTTTATGTAGCTTTTTCGGGAGGATCTAGTGAGGAGGAAAATACATTACGGGAGAGTGAAAGAGAGAGAGTTATAATTGCTCTAAACTTAACAGTTTCTGTAATTTTATTTAACTAGTGGCAAATTAACCGACACCCAATAACTTTCTGAGAATATTCCGTACTGTATGTCAAAATAATCATAGGCTGCATACCTAACCTAACGATTGTTTCAAAGAATCGTTCCACTCGATGCGTTGATTCGATACTGGGAAGCGAGATTGGCTGACGGCATTATGGAAGGGTACTTATGATGGATGCATACGATGATATATGCATACGTATCATCAGGAAGTCCCTCAAAGAGAGGTGGAGCACCAGCTTTTTCTAGACCTACAGATCTGTTTCGCCTCAACATCATATTTAGATACATAGTAGCCGATATCAAGTACTCTTGACGTTCCAAACTTGATCGATTTGATGTAGGTAGTTGTAACGTGGTCTTCTTCTACCTCTTCTTTCACTTCGAATCCTCCCGGGGTAGGCAAAGAGAGTAGCCAACACTCTATGACAGATAGGTTTTGCTTTCTTCACAATCATTGGTCTCTCCATACACTCTCACCAGTTTCGAATAATCGTGATCTTTCTACTTCCTTCCGTTGTAGATCTGTTTCATTGCTGTCCAAATTCAAGGACAGTAAAGAACGGGATGAGCATGTATGCAGGGACTGATGAATGTAGAGCGAAAAGAAAACGAGGCGAAAGAGGAATGTAAGTCTAGAGAGAATTGGTGTTCTATACCCCGTTTAAGACTGATGTGTATGTGTATGTATGTATCGCTGTCCAAATTAATGTAAGCTGAACAGGATTCGTTATTCGAAAGAATCTCGGCCAAGAAAGCCGTGTATCATTACAATGCTCCATAATTTAACACAAAATTCAGAGCCATTTAGATTTTATCAAATCTATAGGATGTTAGATTATCTATGTAGATAATGATATCAGATTGGTACAGTACGTTATCGAGATAGTAAAATAACAAGAGTTCAAATAGAGGACCGTCATCGCCGAGTGGTTCAGACCTCAGTAATAATAAGTATTCTGAAATTAAGTACAGTGGTATCTATCATTTAAAGAGATTTAAGGTGAAGACAAATTTCGTAAGGAATTCTCTATATGCTTCAGGAGGGGTTCAAAGGTATAAATATCGGGCTAAAAAACGGCGACGGACTCGCCATCTGGCACATTAGCACCTAAATACATTCTCCGTCGCTATCAATTTAAATACAACTATAACTTTTTTCTTTATCTTGTTCTTTTTTGTATAGTCTATCGAAGCTCAAATTTTAATTTCGTTACTTGACTGAATACTATAAAGGCTATAAACTATAACTAACTATAAAGGCTTGCAGCCAGTTAAGGGCTTATAGAGGATCCTAAACCTGTGATTGGTATGGTTATGATATAAAATATATCTAGATATCTGTCTGAGAGCACAAAGAACGAACGGATGTGGAGTGAAAATGGGAAATGGTCAACTGCCTTCTATACGCGGATGACGCGGTTTTACGGGCGTCATCAGAGGGCGAACTGCAGTCACTAGTTACCATAATGAAAGAAGAATGTGAAAAGAAGGCGCTGCGCCTAAACGCTGGCAAGACTAAGGTTCTGGTATTCGAAAGAGATGAACAAGTGACCGAGTGTGCTATATCGGTAAATGGGCAAATTCTAGAACAAGAGAATGAATTTGTATATCTTGGAAGCATGTTCACACGAGATGGAAAGTATGAAAGATATTGAAAGAAGGGTAACTGCCGGAAATAAGGTGAATGGGGCCATGTCGGCGTTGATGGGCAGTAAAAGTCTGAGCAAGAATGCTCGAGTTGCTGTCCACAACGCGATATTGGTGCCTACCTTACCTTATTGTATGGCAGCGAATCCTGGGTATGTCAGAGGAAGTATGAAAATAGCTTGAATGCAGTTGAGATGCGATCTCTTCGAAAAATGTGCGGAGTAACGATCTCAAGTCGAGTCTCAAGTCTTAAGGACGGGAAGGAAGGAATCGAGTCTCAAGGACGGGAACGTTAAGAGTACTCGAAACCGACGAGCATGTATGAAGAGACTGATGAATGTGGACATAGCGAAAGAAGTATGTAAGTCTAGAGAGAACTGGCGCTCTATACTCTCTGCCTACCCCGCTAGGGACTTGGCGTGATGATATGTATGTATGTATGTATGTATGATATAAAAGTAAAAAACATAAGATTCGCCCAATAAAAATAGTTTCCTGATTTGGTTTGTAAGGCTCGAGAACTGACGCCCTTTCTCTCTGCCTTCCCCGCGGCGTGATCATGTAACCTATGTTTGTAATATGCTGTTCTCTTTTTAATATTGTCTCGCAATATCACGGGTGTAGGTTGAGATCGTTGCAAGTTTGCTCAATTTCTAGGCGAAGGTGAATGTATTTACGAAATGTGTACTTACATACCCCACTTATGTGGAGAATAAATTTGTCAAACGTCATGTGTTTTCCGTTATCAGGGAAAACATGTTTGCTAGTCACGGTTTTAGGTTCAATCTTGCAACTACGGCGCTATCTTGTGATAAGGAAGGAGATGTGATGAAATGTCTTTTAGACTCGTCAGCTGAACCAGAAAATTTCATTGGTATATTCGGGATTTAACTTTGCAGACGTATGTATAGGTTTTTATTTTTAAAAAGAGGGGCAAACAAGCATACGCCCCACCCGATGGAAAACGGTTACCGCAGCCTATTTACGCTTACAATACCGAAGTATCACTTGCGCGTTGCCACTCTGTGTTCGGAATTATACTGTGTTGGCAGCATAATATAACAATCCTCCCTTCCCCAAGGAGCTCATTACCGCGACCTTATTTACCGCGTAGGAACACAACACAACAAATTGTGTTATTTGGCTACGGACTTCTATAAGGTCCTGCCCCAACAGCTCCAAATTCGAACGGGAAGCCCGTTATGCCCTTCCTCTCTTAAATGTATATGTGCTTGAGAATCAGCGATGGGTCGCCATTTGTCGTCATTTGGTATTTAAAATAATTGTGCAAGTAGCTATCCCTATCGGCCTTTATATATACTAAAAATTATATCTAACTGCCTATTGTATTTAACAATGATATCAAGCATTCGTGCCAGTCCATTAGAGTCCCTTCATACACACAATGTATTACGCCAACTGATATCAATGCCAAGTGTATATAAATTGTCTAAATTGCCCACATTCGTCTAGCACTTTCTAATGTAGGTTCCGGCTTGGCCCAAAGCTTAAAAGGTAGCGATTATCAAGAAGAATATAGCGTCATATTGACAAACAAGCATGCGGCCTGCCTGATGGCAAGTAGAGAGCGTTGTCCTTCAAAACCAATTCACTCTGTAAAAATTCTTTCACACTCAAAACCAATAATCAAAATCGAAATATTTTATTTCACATAGGCCCAGATGGGCACTTATAAAACGTCGAAAAAGGTGCACGGTTCGGGTTGGTCGTTTTCATGGGGAAGGACCGGCAAGAAACTCCATCTCCTCTCTGATAGAACCCCCGGGAATCTATACACTCTACTGAAAACTCCACACCCTACTCTCTTAGGAAAACCTCAGAAGGGCGTTCCACAACTAGAGTTTTTGTGCTATGTTTTTAATATAACACTGTTTCACAATTAAACTGTGGAATCAACTACCATTTGAGGTTTTCCTTAGAGAGTAGACTGTGGAGATTTTAGAAGAGTGTAAAGATTCCCGCAATGTCGGCAACGCGCGATATGAGGGGCGGTAACCGCTTACCATCAGGTGGGTCACAACATTTTTTTGATAAGTGATGTGAGTCTGTAACTTGGACTCAACATAACGACGTTAAATTGTGTGACTCAGCGATACTGGCCATTGTTCAATAGCGCCTGACCGAAAAATTTATACATTCAATTATCTCGTACCTTCATGTTGTCCATTCACAAAATATAAGACTAGAAGTCTTGGTGGTCCAGTGGTTCATGTAGTCACCTGCAATACAAAAACTGCAAATACCGACTGTACCAATAAGAATTTTCTGAGCTTAACTGTACTTACTATAATATCACAAGCTTTACGGTGAAGAAAAACATCGAGAGGAAACTTACGTTTGAGAAGAAATTCAAAGACGTATCGTATGTATGGTCTTGGTTGAGAAACGGCGATAGTCTATCGCCGTTTATGCCGTTAACAATACAACTGGCGATACAAAGATAGCAAGTTCGAATACAGACTGTACCAATGATGTTTTCTCATCTTAAGTACAGTGATTAGTCACACCATGACTGCATAAGCAATTCAAAGGCGTATGTATAGTCGTGCTGGAGTAATGGCGACGGACTCGCTATCTGTCACGGTAGTACATAAAATATATCTCTGGCGGAAAGTGAATGGACCTATACACCTCTGCCTACCCCTTTGGGGACCCTTATTGGAAGGCGTGGGGATTTTGTAAAACTCAATAATCAATGTGTATTTTTTTTACGAGCAAACAAATTTGTCCCGGTTTATATACTTATGACCTAGCATATTTAGTTATCGTAACATTAACCCCAGTGTCCTAAATCGAGACACAGACACGTTTAAACCTAATTTCATCCAAACATATTAGTATTTTATGATGTAAACAACCCAGTGAACTTATCCAGTCGGTCAATTAAAAGGCACGGGTCGTTGGAAAGATCAATTTAAATTTCTCTTCATTTAACATATAGATAGTGCTATCCACGACGACGTGCCTCACTAATTTCTAATAGAGAAGTTCGCGGAATGCGTTGAATATGACCCGAGTCTTTTAATTGTAGTGTGCGTGTGTACTCATAGGTAATCAGTGTGTACCGACAATACTCAAACATTAGTGGAAGGTTGCACACTTACACTACAAACTATAGGGAAGATTAGTGGGGCGTGTCTTCGTGGATGGCACTATGTATACATACGGAGTCCCTCACGTAGTACGATCTCTCCGACGTACAGACTCCTTGATTTTCATGAGTTCTTTGTACTATAAAGTAAGTGATAAGAGGTTACCCCGCATATACACGCTTAAAATGACAACTAGGGATTATTTTTAAGTTCGAATCCCGACTGTACTGCTTACGTCGGAGAAGAAATTCAATGGCGTATGTATAGTCGTGCTGGAGTAACGGCGATGCACTCGCCATCTGTCACGTTGGCACCTAATATACCTCTGGCGGAAAGTGGGTGTGTGGATATTACCTATACATCTCTGCCTACCCCTTCGGGGAGCCTTGTGGGAAGGCGTGAGGATATATATATATGATCTACGCAATACTCATCTGAATGTATTTACAACATTAGCCGAATTGAATCGGTCAATAGCATTTATTTGAGTTTCAAAGAGATCTCAAACAAACATTCACCATATTAGATTGCCTGCCGCAAGATAGAGCGTTTAAATATTTAGTTTTTTTTTCTTTCTCTCGTAAGAAACTGGTCCGCCTCCGCCTAATATGGGCCGGTGTTGGTTGGATGCAGTCGGTTCGCTTACCCTGCCGACATGTTTTGCGGTTGCCAAATATTGAGAAGCAAAAAACCGTCGCGTGTGGCTAGCTGTGTGGCGCAGTTTCACTCCTGTTAAATCTGATTTCAATAAAAAACTATAGATAGATATAGGTAATTATCTATCTCTGCGCCAAATTTATTTTTTTATTTAAATCCGTTCAGCCGTTCTGGTGTGATGGAGTAACAAACACCCTCACAAACTTTCGCACGGTCCCCGAATCGGTAAGCAGGGGTAATACCCAAACACTCACTTTCCGCCAGAGATATATTAGGTGCCAACGTGACAGATGGCGAGTCCATCGCCGTTATTCAAGCACGGCTACACACACGCCTTTGAATTGCTTCTCAGACGTATGCAGGTTTCCTGTCGATGTTTGTATTCATTATCTTAGAAGGATTTCCACTACGATCGCCCTTCACGGCCCGCCCACACATCTTGTATCTATGTGTGTGTATTACGCAACATTGACCCACTAAACTATGAGGTCATACAACCCACCGTTCTATTGATAATTAGCTTACAATCCATACATCATACGTTATGGCGTGCCACAGATTTTGTGACCTCCATTTTTATGAGAACTGTTTATGTAATTGGTAGGGTTTCTTATCGATTTACGAAAATGTATGCTCTCGTCTCATGGTCCATCCTCCGTCTTGGCTCCTAGCTGAGAAGTATAAGTTGGCGTGTTCATAGTGGCGTAGCTACCAGATGGCTAGTCGGGGCAGTGCCCCGGGGCCTCCAAGCTCGGGGGGCTCTCGGACGAACCTGGAGTACGTCGAATTCGGAAAACAACGAATACGGAACAAACGATTTAAAATACAATCCGACAAACAGTTTGCAGGACAGTATCGGATTGCAGAGTACTTTTTTATTTATAGGGCCCATAAATACATACCTTAACCCATTTTCCGTGCCTTAACCTAACATACATACAAACTTTATTACAATATATACCTTAAGGACTAACATAAATAATTAATAAAATATATCCTTAGGGTTTTCCGCTCTTGCGCGTATCCCTATAACGCCGGTACACGATTCCTGCAGGCCAGAAATCGGTTTGGAAGAACATGTCACGATGCTTAAATGCGTACTGCCTAAGACCTCCTATAGTCCGGATTTTTTTTACTGTATGTATGTAGTATGTCTGTACCTATGTAGTTTAGTTGGCGCCCTAGTTTATTTTTGCGCCAGAGCCTTTGGTTGCCTAGCTACGCCCCTGCATGTTCTATTCCCAATTGGGACAGATATTAGTGGGATGAACGCGATTAATTGTAGTTATTCGTGTGTTATGTGTGTATTATATGTCTTCATGTCTACTATTATTTTTATTATTACTATTACTCACAAGGGTCTCCGAAGGGGTAAGCAGAGGTGTAATGCAACACCATCTTTTCGTATTTATTTAAGTGTTCATGAACCCACGTTTTGTGTGGAATTGTCCCAAGGTCGGCAACGCGCGAGTGGTACCCCTGGTGTTGCAAGCGTCCATAGGCGGCGGTAACCGCTCACCATCAGGCGGACCGCATGCTTGTTTGCCACCCAAGTCGTATAAAAAAATAAAAAAAAGGTATTATTTTAGGTAGTTATTTATCTAGATTTTGTTATATTTTTATTTACATATGTATGTGTTGGTTATATATGTACGTGTACTTGTGCATCATGTTTTCTATAATCGGATTTTAGTATTCCTCGTATAGTGTCATGACGTACGCTTTCTGAACATTCTTAAGACGAATAGGTATTCTGTATGGCTTGCCAAAGGCGAAGCTTATGATAAAACCGGTTGTTTAGTGACGTCATACTGCCATAGATGTGTTTTATTATCAGTAGGTAGCATAAACCTGTCGTGCTTTACTGACGTCCAAATTTTAATACATAAAGGGATTCGAATTGAATTGAGATTTCATATATGTAGTATGAAAAGTGAAGAAGACAATTAAATACTCTTAGTTCTATACAACCACCTTATCTTCTGACTTTTGGGTGCGAAAATTATAAGAATTTTGATAGCTGTTACTGTAATACAAATATAATATATTTGAACTTAAGTACAGTGATTAGTCACACCACGAGCTTAGCGGTGAGGAAAACGTCGAGAGGAAACTTGCATACATTTGAGAAGAGAGTCGTGCTTGAGTAGCGGCAGTGGATTCGCAACCAGCCCCGTTGGCACCTAAAATATATCACCGGTGAAAAGTAGGTGTGTCCTACCTTTGTAGGCAAGCGTGAACATATGATAATAATAATAATATCTTAACGCAAGAGTCCCAGACAGTAGCCAAAATCACCAAAACGTTTCACGCGAAAGTTTTAAAAACAATAAGTAAATGTATTAAACAGGAAAACATGACAAGCAAGATGGTGCGGAATGAAATCACCATTTATGTCGTAGTGTAGCATGTGGACACCAATACGGCGATGGATGGACTCTAATTGGCATTCGCGTCGCGTATTCATGCTCGAGGGATGAGCGATTGGCGGGCGAGTCCCAAACATGCCGACATCGAACCGGATGACGACATAACGGTCCTCCAGGATGCCCGTATAAATTCGGTCGCTACACATAACTGACCTCTGCTCCGACTTCGCAGGCGAACTTCGACACGAGTTAGCCGTAATATTCGCACTCGCAAACAGCCCCTAAATATATATCCTCACGCCTTCCGATTAGGGTCACTGAAGGGTTGTATAGGGCCCACACACCCACTTTCCGCCGGAGATAAATTTTTTTGATGCCAACGTGACAGATGGCGATTCGACTATGCATGCGCCTTTAAATTTCTACTCAAACGTAAAAAATCAAAATCAAAATATTTTATTCAGCATAAGGGACACAGGGAACACTTATTGAACGTATGTAGGTTTCCTCTCGATAATTTCCTTCGTTATTTACATATGCAGTCTTTGTCAGTATTAGGTACATACTGTATATTAACATCCGTCTGGTTTGAATATTTAAAAAGTAGTACACTCGCTATCACCCGTAGCTTTGACCCCAAGGTCTTCCAGGTGAGGCCTGACACGAGGACAATGCCATGTTTACATCCATACATATCATACATGTGTTTACGTGCAAGCAATATTTAAATTGTTAATAACACTGAAACGGTGCTTGCTTAACTATTTAGGTCTCTTGGTTTTTTTTTTTACAAATTCACACACATTTCACAAATATAATACATTATTCACGCAAAATGCAAAAACTACTCTACGGAAATGGGTGACAGTTGGCACAAATATATCATTAGCTGAACTATAATGGAATTACTTCCTCTGTCTGGGGTAGGCAGGCATTCTTACAGAAACGTGTGTCGTGACAAGTGTTTTTTTTATTCATACATACATATCATCATGCCGAGACTAATAGGGTAGGCAGAGATTAGCCGGTACAAACAGACAGACAAAACGTGTTTACCGTGTTTACATCTTTATGCATTGACTTAAAAGCGGTTATTTTAATATAACAACAGACAATCTTATATTTTGTATAGATAGATATATATGTGACTTTCCATAAGCGTGACCGTGTCCCTTACGAATGTATGAATAAAAAAAACATACAGTCGAAAATACCTCCTCCATATTTGATGTCGGCAAAAAAAATTATTGATTATTGACGATATGACAAAATAATACACGTACACACAGCTTTACAAAGTAGCCAAATGCTTTCAAACAAGGTGACATCATGAATGGAAGGTTGTTCGTAACAATTGCCTAAACAAATCACGTACAGTCTTATGTAAGGTCGATTTTTGAGTCACATATATACGTATAACATATCTTCACACTGTTCATACTTACCTAAATTTTATAGGTAAACTAACTTAACTTATGCCCGCGTGAAGTTCGAAAAAGTAGCTTATGTATTTTCCTGCTACAATCGGTTCAGCCGCTATGCCGTGAAAGAGCATCATACTTTATAATAGTAGAATTTTGAATTTTCGAGTAAAAAAAAAGTAGCCAAAAATTCCTAGGTATAAGCCATCACGATTTCAACTTTCAGGCAAATCGGTTCAGCCGTTTTGCCGTGATGGAACCGCAAACATTCAAACTTACAAACTTTCACATTTATAATATTAGTAAGATGTATAAATATTTATCTACATACATATAACCACGCCTCTTTCCCGTAGGGATAGGCAGAGACCACTTCTTTCCACTTGCTAGGATCCTTACATACTTGTTTCGCTTCGTCCGCTTTCATTATTCCCTTCATACATGCTCTTATTACATGTTATTTGCACTATTCTAAGTTAGTTACATAAAGTGGGAACATTTGATTCAATGTAAGTATGTTTCAAAGATAACTTCTTTACCGATTTAAAAAGATCAAAGGCAAATTTCATCCATTTACGTTCAGCCGTTGTGACGTGGTTGAGTATCAGACATCTTCACAAACATTCGCATTTTAATATTGTTAGGGCTATGTAGATAGATAATGTGAAAGAGTAAGTAAAGACTACCTAAAATATATCCTCACGCCTTCCCACAATGGTCGCCGAAGGGGTAGGCAGAGGTGTATAGGTAGTAACCACACACCCACTAACTGACTACTTAGAGTATAAGGGAAATAAGTGGGAGGAGACAAGTATAAGTATCGTGTTCACCAAAGAAGTATCGCACCTAAGAACTGGAGCTTCGCAATCTCTGACCATTAGAACAGACAGTCCATCGCATCTCGCCATCGAAGACGGAGAAAAATAACCATAACTTCGAACCAAAGAGGTCTCGCACTGCGCGGAGAGTGGACTTCAAATGAGTTTCCTTCCACGAACGCTTAGACTGTGGAATGAACCCTCCGTTGTCCATTTACCTAGAGAGTACAGCATGGAGTTCTTCAAAATCAAAAAATCAAAATCAAAATCAAAATATTTTATTTAACATAAGGGACACAGGGAACACTTATTGAACGTCACGTTTAATATAGACTAAAGTTACCACCGTTTCCAAGAAAAAATACCTGCCAGGAGAAGAAACGGCGAAACAAACTCCCCGGTTCTCTCTTTTAACATTTGTTCCCTTTTACGTAGGGGTAGTTACATATATAAACTCTGTACAAGAGGAGCAATTCATTGCCATGCATGGCCATCATTAAAATAATCTGATGTTTTATAATAAGCCTTTTGAATTAATTTACTTTTAACGACAGCTTTAAATTCTACAAAAGGAGGGTGTCGAAAGATAACGCGACGCAACGCGAGCGATACCTTTAGTATTGCAAGCGTCCTAAGGCGGCTGTAAAATAATTGCTATAATTAATAAATACACTTTAATCTCACCGCATTTAATGTTTCAATTAAGCTTAAAACGAAATATTTCGCTAATGACAGCCGAGATATCGTCGCCAACCCGATAATCCAGTACAACCAGATTGCCTCCGCCTCTGCTACGCTAACAATTTATATCGGAATGCCCTGAGTAAACCAGTAGTATTATCAAATCCACGTGGCCTCGTGACCTTCATCTCCTCACAGGTTAAATTTATACCTATATCATAAAGAGGCCGATTTTTATTGTTTGTTCAAATGTTCTCTAAGGAATTTTAAGACCATTTGAAAAAAATATTGTTTATTAAATTGTATTTGATTTGGCCAGTTTCTTGCGGAAAGCTATAGATATATATCATCATGCTTTTTTTTTATAACAATGTGTGGCAAACAAGCATGCGGTCCGCCTGATGGTAAGCGGTTACCGCCGCCTATGGACGCTTGCAACACCAGGGGTATCACTCGCGCGTTGCCGACCCTACCAAGGGAGCAGGCAGTATTCGTATTTTAAACTTTATAAAAATATGGTATCCTCACGCCTTCCCGCAAGAGTCCCCGAAAGGGTAGGCAGGGGTGTATAGGTAGTAACCACACACCCACTTTTCGCCAGAGATATATATTAGGTACCAACAGGTGACCTTGTGGTGAGTTGATCGCCTTTTTTTTTTCAAACTTACGCACGTTTCCTCTTAATGTTTTTCTTCACCGCACTCATCACTGCATCATTGTACCTACGTTAAGAAAAACTCATTGGTACAGTCGGGAATCCAACCTGCAAGTTTTGTGTTGCCAACAACTAATTACTCGAAGTACTCGGGTCCCTACGACTCATATTGTTTCCAATATACATGTATACGTTATCCAATTTAATGCAGGTGAAACCACGGGACACAGCTAGTAAGATACCAAAAATAGTCGGAGCATGATTTATCGCTAGACGTAACAATTGTAAACATACAGCTCGGCCCTCAACGCGGTCGGCAGTCCGTATCATTTGACATTAGGTATACCTAAACAAAAGGTTATTTCTGCTCGCCGACGTCGAAATGCTCTATTTATATGCAGCTAACAGAACTGCTCTATAGATACATTTGTGGTGTTCTATGTGAATATGGGATATACAGGTGTCTATAATTTAATATAAAGGTTGTCTCAAATAGGACATTTAAAATATTTTTTAATAAAATACATGCCAATAAAATTTTTCTTTTCCTAATCCCATGAAAATGTTGCAACGATAAAGCTATTCATATTAGACCTTCTTCAAGTGTGGAAAGATTCCTGCAGGGTCGGCAACGCACGAGTGATACCCCTAGTGTTGCAAGCGTCCATAGGCGGCGGTAGCCGCTTACCATCAGGCGGACCGCATGCTTGTTTGCCACCCATGTGGTATAAAAAAAAAACTTACTCCGTTTTAATTGTTTTATCTCATCTAGTATCGAAAAAGCGCCCAAAACCATGTTCCGGAGAGAGTATTACTAACTTTAGTCATTTTTGGAGCTATTTGTTCTATTATCGTTATCCTTACTAATATTATAAATGTGAATGTAAGTTTGTTTGTTACGCTATCACGTAAAAACTACTTAACCGATCGTCATAAAACTTTGTACACATATTCTCGGAGGTATTAGAAGTAACATAGGATACTTTTTGTTGAAGAAAAAGATTTTTTTTACGAAAGGTAAAAAAAGCTGTCTACGCCGACGAAGTCGCGGGCACAGCTAGTAAGTATATATTCACAATACCCTAGAACTTTTAGACGACAGCTGTTAAATTTTCTGAAACACTATACATATAAATACCTACTAGAAAGTACTAAAACACTCCTGTGTAACTTCGACATGGTTGGCCAACCGCAGTATATTGATAACGGCAAAAGGGATTCGATGGAAGAATAGAAAAAAATCGCCGGACGACTAGGACACGCCAAATCATCACGATCGATAACAAAATCTTTATCATATACATTGAATTATAACCTCAAACCTTCCCACAAAGGTCCCCGAAGTGGTAGGCAGAGGTGTATAAATAGGAAGTAGCCAACGTGACAGACGGCGTTGAATTAAAACTTTACAATTCTCATTAGTTGTTTATTCACGCTAATCAATCCACCACAAATTTAGCATTATAGATCGGAAATGTATGTCTTTATGGCTTTGAATTGGGAACGAATTATCGGAATCTGTTCTAAATTCGCGTTGATTTTGGGATTTATCCAAAGTAGGTAATCTGTCACATCCGTTCCATTGGACTATTTAATGATGACGAAACTACAGAAAGATTGCTACTCTATTGATATAGCATCGTCTTATGCATTTGGAATATATATTTTATAATATATGGAATATATATTTTATAATATATATTGTAAAAAAACTGGAGGGACTTTCATTGGGCAGCTGATGTAAATTTATTTATTTCAATAACTTAGGCTACTTTTATTTTAGAAACTTAACAATATTTCGATTTTCGCAAATCAACTGGCGTGAATGAGGGCGTGCTTGTAAAGATTAAGAAAGGCATGTTACGTTGGTTTGGACACATAGAAAGGATGAGTGAAGAAAGATTGACTAAACAGATATCTGTTTAGTCAATCTTTCATTTGCAAGTGTGTGCAAGAAGAGGCAGAGGAAGGCCGCGTTCCAACTACCTGGATCAAATCGATCGGACGCTCAAGGACGGGAACGTTAAGAGTACTCGAAACCGACGAGCTTGTATGAAGAGACTGATGAATGTGGACGAAGCGAAAGAGATATGTAAGTCTAGAGAGAACTGGCGCTCTATACTCTCTGCCTACCCCGTTAGGGACTTGGCGTGATGATATGATGATGATGATGAACTAAAGCCCAGATTGTCGCTTGAGAATTCCTTGCTAAAGAGTAACGTCGCTGTAAAATCTAGTCTTTTGGTCTAAATTTATACGCCAGCTATTGGAGCGATGCGCTGTGGAAATATAGGAAGTTGGCACCGTGCATGGTTTTATTTCGCATCGCCCTGTTGTGTAACTTAATTGGTTCAATGGGATAGAAAAATGAATTATATATATGCTCACGCATTCCCAGGGCTCCCCAAAGGAGTAGGCAGAGGTGCAACAACACCGCTATCTTTGTTTTCTTTCGATATTTTCTTCCACCGTAAAACGTGTGTGATTAATCATACATACATACATATCATCACGCCAAGTCCCTAACGGGGTAGGCAGAGAGTATAGAGCGCCAGTTCTCTCTAGACTTACATACCTCTTTCGCTTCGTCCACATTCATCAGTGTCTTCATACATGCTCGTCGGTTTCGAGTACTCTTAACGTTCCCGTCCTTCAGAGTCCGATCTATTTGATCCATGTAGTTGGAACGTGATTAATCACTGCACGCAAATTGAGAAAACTCATCAGTAGTCGGAGTTCGAACGTGCTACCTGTGCGTTGCAATAGATACGAACGACTCGGCCAACTAAGCCTTTGAACAAATATTGATATTGCCCTTGCGTTGCTACTATTTGATACTACTTGATGCTTGAAGTTATTGTAAATGTATGGAAACCTCACACTGACGTTAAACAAACATGTTCCCTAAAAGGGCGTTAAATTATTGCTGCAGTGTTAGCGTTCTAGTGTTGAAAGCGTCCATAGGCGGCGGTAACTGCTTACCTTCAGGCGGATTTTTTTGCTACCTTCAACAGCATAGATAGCGCCATCCACGAAGACGCGCTCCAACAATTTCCAGTCGAGGGGGTCGCGGGACACGGGGAGTATGACCCGAGTGTATTAATTGTAGTGTGCGTGTGCACTCATAGGTAATCAGTGTGTATCGACAATACTCAAACATTAGTGAAAGGATGCACACTTACTCTATAAACTATAAGGAATAATAGGGGGGCGCGTCTTTGTGGATGGCACTATCTATATTCCTATCCTAGATCCCGTGACGATTTCTCAAATATCCTTGAGGCTTTACTGTATATGTGGTTCCGGTGGGTTTTTCTAATAAGCTTGAAGCAATATTGAACCATGTATATATAATGACGGCCGTCTGGTCTAGTGGTTAGAGCTCCTGACTGCAAAACCTGAGGTCGCGGGTTCAAATCCCGCTGAGGGCAGATATTTGTGAGATGAACGCGAGTATTTGTACATTAGTCTTGGATGTCCTATGTATTTATGTATATATCTATCTATATAAGTAAATATATTGTTGTCTAGTTACCATAACACAACCAATAATAAAATATATATGACGCTAGTTCACACTCCAATGTGTGCCGTATCCTGCCTTTCATTCAAGTTTACAGTTACATAAGCCGTTGTCAACGAACCATTGTTCGCCGTTTCCTTTCTTACGTTAGCGATAAGCCGGTGCGATCCGAATTTTTAATAACGAACAGAGGTCGTGGACGAAAACGCGTTGTGAAGAAGATACGTTCTTCTAAGGGCTCTAAAAGCAGATGTTGCATGATAAAGGTTCCTCTCTACAGAGGTAGGTAGGTAAAAAGGGTAGGCAGAGGCCTACCCTTCGGAAATCCTTACTATGGCCGTGATTTACATATTTGTAAATTAAAAACGTATATATAAATTATATATGCCGTGATGGCCAGGTGGTTCGAGTAGTTGCCTGCAACATAAAGGTTACAAGTTCGAATCCCTATTGTACCAATGAGTTTTTCTGAATTTCAATACAGTGACTGATGAATGTGGACGAAGCGAAAGAGGAATGTAAGTCTAGAGAGAACTGGCGCTCTATTTTCTCTGCCTACCCCGTTAGGGACTTGGCGTGATGATATGTATGTATATTAATACAGTGATTAGCCACACCACGAGGTGTACATTTTGTGAAATTCAAAAAGATATTTATATTCGTGTTTGAGTACCGGCGATGGGCTCGCCATCTGTCACGTTGGCACATAAAGTATATATATATATATAAAGGATAGTGGGTGTGTGGGTACTACATATCCACCTCTGTCTACCCCTTGTAGGATGGCGTGAAAATATATAATTATATATTTTGATTTGAAAATGTATTTTGTATATCTCCGGAGAAAAGTCGCTTACTACACATTCAGTATTTTTTATCGTATTGGTTGGTAGTGCGTGAGAGAAGCGGTTAACAAACATATCCTATTTTAGTTTGTTTTATTTGCGACTATACATCGTCTACTGGAATAAGTTCATCTCAGATATCATTTTAATATCCCAATTTAAATCTTATCTCAAAAGGCTGTCCATAATTCCAATGTTTTTTGTTACAGTGTAATGCTGTCAACGCGGGCGCAAACGCAGCGATGAGGCATCGCTGTAATTGGCCGAGCCGAGGCGTGCGTTACAACGGCGCGCGCTGATTGGTGGAAAATGTCCGGGCTGCAGGCACGGTCAGAGGAGCCGATCAACGGTGTCGATGTTCGAGAACAGGGAAATGCGTTGAGGTATTTACATACATAATTATATGTGTGTGTATATCAACTCTGAAGGCAGGTGTTGTATGGTGTAATTTACCTGGTACAGTACAGTCGGGATTCTGCAACCTTTGTGTTGTAGGCTCGAATTTACTCCAACCATTCAGCCACCACGGCTTAAAATAAAAATAAATACATACATATCATCATGCCGAGTCCCCATCGGGGTAGGCAGTGAGTATAGAGCGCCAAGATATTTTTTTTATTCTATCAAGTGCCAACGAACGTACTGCCCGCTAACTTGGACGGAGTTGCTGTACTGGCAGCTTCAGCCAGTGTAGATTTCTGTGAAGTATCCCAAAATATCAGCTTTCCAACGAATTAAGAGATCGTGCTCTGAAAATATGAATTCTTTAGAAATTCGCAATACTTACATAAATCTTTGGATGTGATCTCAACATTTAAAAATAAATACGGATTCATTAATTCAATTCCTACTTATCTCCACGCAATGCAACATGGTGTGAAATATAAAATTACGTCCGCTATGTTTAGTTAAGATGGACAAACAAATGTAGACCGTGTGGCTATTAGGATAAGGAGGGGTTTCCAATAATATCTAGTATTGTTTAAAACCTCGATAATATCCGGGGTGTTCACTAGAGCGGAAAATTGTTGCTTACACTTTGTGAATTTCCCTATAAATTGCATGGTTTTGTGGTAATGTAGGTGCGCACGCGGTGCCACTAGCGTTATTTATATACATAATATGTAAATACTTACATTTACATACATAATATAAATAAATACCTGGGACAATTCCACACAAATTGACCTAGTCCCAAATTAAGCAAAGCTTGTGTTATGGTAACTAGACAACGATATATGGAAGGAAAACATCGAGAGGAAACCTATGTACATGCGATTGAGAATAAAAATCAAAGAGACATATTATGTATAGTCGTGCTTGAGAAAAGGCGAAAGACTCAACATTTTTACGTTGACACCTTAAAATATTTCTCCGGTGGAATGTGAGTGTGTAGATCCTACACACCTCTGCCTGCCCCTTCGGGGCCGTAATATTTTCACGCATATTATAAAATTTGTTGTAAAATTTTATTGCTAATATGTTTTTGGGAGTCCGGTTTATATGGGTAGGGCTATTTATTTATGATATTGATAAATATTTACTAAGAAATTAAATAGATCATTTATTAATACCCGAAAGTGTTTTTATTGATATGAGTCATAATTCGCTCGCCTCTGTCTTGACAACACGACAAAGAAGTCCATAGTAATATTATAAACGTATTATGAATTCTGTCGGTTTGTCTGTCGAACGGCTACATTTTCACGCGAAAATAATAGATCGAATTCTGGTTAGGGATAGATGTGACTTTGAAGAGGGAAGTAGACTTTTCGACACGAAAATAAAATACACCCATCTACTTTCCGTATGGCGAGTCCATCGCCATTACTCAAGCACGACCATACATACGCTTTTGAATTTCTTCTCAGACGTATGCAGGATTCCTCTCGATGTTTTTTTTCACCGTACAGCTCGTGGTGTGACTAATCACTGTACTTAAATTCAGAAAAACTCATTGGTACAGTCGAGATTAGAACTTGAAGTCTTTGCGTAGGAAACCACTCGGCCACCACCGCTCAATCGCATTAGTAGTTCCTGAGATTAGCTTTCTTACTATCTCAAGCTATCTCTTATCATTTGAACTCACTCATCGCGAAATCTCAGGAACTATAAGGCCGATGAACTTGAAATTTGGTAGGAGTATCCCTTACGCGATGTAGAGGTCAGCTAAGAACGGATCTTATGAAACTCCGCGGGGGCGTTAAATAAAAAAAAACACGTTTTTTCACTTTTGCTTCCATATGGAAGCTATAGTTGAAAAACGTATTTTTAGCTTTTTAACCCGGGCGAAGCTGGGCGGGACAGCTAGTATAATATAAGTAAGACAAAAGTGAATTCCATGTGCACAAAGTCGCGGGTGTCTACTAGTTTTGTGTTTAATTACAATCATTATTTGATGTCAACGATTGATAGCACGTACATGTTTTAATTATACTGATAAGGAGATATAGGTCGTTGTTAACATGCATTTATATTAAACATCTAGGTGCAGTTTAAATAAACCGTAATATCTGTCAGTGTTATGTCAATGGGGTCATCGATTGTGAGATTGCATAGGGCTGTCACGTAAGGGATGCGATTTTCGCGTCATAAGGTAGGTACTAGGATGGAAAGAAATTAAAAAATATGACAGGGAACATAATGTATATGTAAACAGGCGCCAATTGTTGAATCTACATATTTTTTTTTATTATTTTTTTTATTTATAGCCAATTGTATCCCCCCGATCGAGTGCTAGCTCCGACCAATTACTCAGGCGCATGTCCTGTTCATCCCGCCATCTTCTTTCTTTGGTCCTTCCACATCTGTGCGACATATTCTTTGGGGTCCATGGTGTCGTAGGTTTGGCCCACAACTCGTCTGACATACGACAGACGTGACCAGCCCAATCCCATTTAAGTCGGGCAGCAGACTCAGATTAGAATGTTTGTAATTTAGTTAGCTTCAAGAATTACTTACCACATTTGAGAAAAGAAAATCGCATTAGTTTATTGAGGAAAGCTATATTTATATGGCCTCCTTCAATCTCTTGTGTTAAATAAACATGAGACAAGAAAGTCTTTGTTCTTCCCCAGGATATATTCTATCATCTTACCATTACGGATTTCATTCGGATATCGACCGTAGTCACGAAATGGTAATAAAACATTATTTAGCATATATTTATTTATTCTTACTAACAATTATCATTACAGGTTTCCCCAATGCAATAGTGTAGAATAAAATAACAAGGCCCATAGATCACTTCATTACGGGTCCATGTGGCACTTGTCCGCGGAAGCGGCGAAACACCTATTTATAATTTTTTTTTATACAACAAGAGTGGCAAACAAGCATACGGCCCACCTGATGGGAAACGGTTACCGTAGCCTATTTACGCTCACAATACCGAAGTATCACTTGCGCGTTGCCACTCTGTGTTCGGAGAGTTATAGTGTGTTGGCAGCATAATGGGATTAATCCCTCTGCTTCCAACACAATGTAACAATCCTCCCCGTCCCCAAGGAGCTCATTACTGGAAACCTTATTAGTATATAATATTAGTATGGTTTAAAAACCAATATGCAGGCAAATGATGGCGATTATAATTTTATGTTAACTATTTAATGACAGCGTCATCATCATCAGAGTGACGTTACGGAACCAAAGCTGGACAATTGTATCTGATGCGACTATAACTGTTTACCTCTAATTATGATGTTAATAGCCGTGCCGTGTAAGCCGTGGTGGCCGTGAGGTTCGAGTGGCGAAGGGCGAGACGGAAACCCTCCAGCCAAGTACTTGATAGGGCCTAAGGGCACTCCCTATGGGGTTCGGACCTAGGGCGTTTCTGGTATTTTTCATAATGAGGTTGGCTTTTGCGCTACTGGATCGCTCGACTCTAGTCGACTTTTGCAAGGGTCCTGGGGAGATACAATGTGGAACACACGTTTGTAATGACACAAATTGAGGTAAGCAGTACCTCTATTCAGCGAATGAGGTATGTAAGTCTAGAGAGAACTGGCGCTTTATACTCTTGTGTGTATATTCAATCTTACCTTACCTCATCATCATCATCATATCATCACGCCGAGTCCCTAACGGAGTAGGCAGAGAGTATAGAGCGCCAGTTCTCTCTAGACTTACATACCTCTTTCGCTTCGTCCACATTCATCAGTCTCTTCATACAAGTTCGTCGGTTTCGAGTACTCTTAACGTTCCCGTCCTTGAGAGTCCGATCTATTTGATCCAGGTAGTTGGAACGTGGCCTTCCTCTGCCTCTTCTTGCACACACTTTTGCTTTGTATATCTGTTTCGTCAATCTTTCTTCACTCATCCTTTCTATGTGTCCAAACCAACGTAACATGCCTTTCTTCATCTTTACAATCACGCCCTTGTTCACGCCAGTTGATTTGCGAATCTCTTCATTGCGGATTCGATCTAATATCGTTACTTTACCTATAGCAATATTATAGCTTATATATGTATACTCAATAGTTATAAGGTTCCACAGTATTTGTTGTGGACAATTGCAAGGCTTCTCTTATCTTAGCCTTCGAGCAAGTTGATTCAATTACTCTAATTGGTTGTTGCTGAGATTTTTATCGCATTACATGTCATTGTCAAAAAGCCGTGGTGGCCGAGTGGTTCGAGCAGTTGCCTGTGACACAAAGATCGCAAGTTCGAATCCCGACTGTACCAATGAGTTTTTCTGAACTTAAGTACAGTGATTAGTCACATCACGAGCTTTATTGTGAAGGAAAACATCGAGAGGAAACCTGCATACATCTGAGAAGAAATTCAAAGGCGTATGTATAGTCGTGCTTGAGTAACGGCGATGGACTCGCCATCTGTCACGTTGGCACCTGATATACCTCTGGCGGAAAGTGGGTGTGTGGGTATTACCTACACACCTCTGCCTACCCCTTCGGGGACCCTTGTGGGAAGGCGTGAGTATATATATATATATTTCATTGTTAGATGTTTTGTTGTTCCAGTGTTAGGAGGCTGTAGTATCTCTACCCGTTAATGTTTTTATCACCAGTATCTAGATGATTGCCGTGCCATGATTGCCGTTGCCATAACAAGCCGTGGTGGCCGAGTGGTTCGAGCAGTTGCCTGCGACACAAAGATCGCAAGTTCAAATCCCGACTGTACCAATGAGTTTTTCTGAACTTACAAAGAACTTATTGTTTACTTTCTAAAATAAAACTTAGGTTAAGTTACTCCTGTTACATCAGATATCTGTTAGTGAAAGTAACCTGAAAATCGGTCCAGTCGTTACAGTAATAAGCCGGGACAAACACTGACAACCTTTTTTTTAAATGAAATTTTGCTTTATGTAGTATCATCATCATCATCAGCCCACTCTAGTCCACTGCTGGACATAGGCCTTCCCTAATGAGCGCCATATCGCCCTGTCTTCAGCTTGCCGCATCCAGCATCTGCCAGCACTATATATATAGCAGCATATGTAGTATACCACCTATACATCCTAAGCAATTAAAATAATGTTATTTTAGTATATGTACCATGTATTCATCCATCCACATACATATCATCACGCCAAGTCCCTAACGGGTAGGCAGAGAGTATAGAGCGCCAGTTCTCTCTAGACTTACACACCTCTTTCGTCTCGTCCACATTCATCAGTCTCTTCACACATGCTTGTCGGTTTCGAGTACTCTTAACGTTTCCGTCCTTGAGCGTCACATCGATTTGATCCAGGTAGTTGGAACGTGGCCTTCCTCTGCTTCTTCTTGCACACACTTTTGCTTTGTATATCTGTTGCATCCATCCATATGCATTTAGAAAAAGCAGTTATTTTAATATTACAAACAGACACTCCAACTTATTTGTATACATTAAGTATTCATGTCTGTCAGGTTCAACGAAAGATTATCCATTTCACAATACGTTGTCACCATTTCTGAGTGACCTCAATTTAGAATTTATCCCATTGTCTCTCAAGTGTCACTTTATCCATTTATAATGCTCCCATAGAACTATTACAGGTAGTGGTAATCTTGCGGTCACGCTCGCATGTCGGGTCACTAATTGCTAATAAGGCAACACGACATGGTTTAGTATGGGAGACAATGGATAAGGAATCCTAAAGTCGTTATACTTAAGGCTCTATCTGACCTGATCGTAGCGTTGCAAGTGACAAGTCACGTCCTCTTGATGAAATTTAAAAGGTAAAAATGTTTAAAAGCTTAGTATCAGCGATACTATACTAAGGTTTCCGCAACCGATACTTAATAATAATAATAATTTATTTCTTTAACATTGTTAGTTACAATAATTAGTATCTGGAATCTCTTTTTAGGCATGCAATGCCTGTATTAAGAGACTGCGCTCTTCCATAGCAAATTTACATGAGTTTTTAACATTAGTTTAGCAATATGTATTATAAAAGTTGATTTTTGCTTAACCTATAGTTTAAGTGGTTTGTGTATGTGAGTGCATGTGTGTTAAGGCATTTGTATAAGTGTGTGTGTTTGTGCGTGCGTGTGTATGTGAATGTGTGTGTGTGTGTATGTGTGTGTGTGTGTGTGTGTGTGTGTATGTGTGTGTGTGTGTGTGTGTGTGTGTGTGTGTGTGGGTTAGTGTGGGGCTTATTTACTGCAGTATTTTAAGTTTATTTTAATTGGTGTATAAGTGCTTCTGTTTCTTCGTAATTTAAGGATTTTATATAAATTGTAACTAATTTCTTACACTCATAATATTGTATTATTAGTAAGCAGAAAAGATTTTCATCTACGTTGACCAATGGCTCTGGCTGTTAAGACTATTTACTCTTGGACTGGAGATGTAAGGACAAGAAGATATTACATCTCTGCCTACTTCTTCAGATACTTATAAGGATATGTCTTGATTAGATCAACAACTGGTAGGTATGTTTTGTTAATCATCAATAAGGAAAAGAATGAGCTCCGACTATTGGTAAGCGGTTATTACGTCCATAGATGTTTGCAACACTAAAGATATAGTTCGCGTGTTCAAGATAAGATATAAAATGAAAAGTAACTTTATTGTTTAATAACAGTAAACTTTCTTAGATGCAATTCTTGTATATCAACAAGTGATCTACAAAAAATAGCACGAAAGACTTTGAACTGCAATATAAACAAAACAAAGTCGTTTTTACTATGCGCTGTAATTTGGACCACTGTCCTAAAAAGTTGGCCAAAACGTAAACAAACACGACAAAGAGGAAGCACTGCGCAGATGGGACATCAAAGGCAGCAAAACAAACATATCAACCTAACGCACTGACAATTAAGCTGAATTGATGCAACTATGAGGGGTCGACGAACTAACGACTGTTTATTCCTGGGTGTGTCACAGATTAACGCGATAGATTTTCAGATGCGGCAAGTATTATTTTGATTCTATGGAAGTGTATCCTACATATGAAATAAAGTATTACTCGTGCTATGCAGATTTAGTTTCTGCATATTTTAAATATTACAGCTATAAATATTTTAGTAAAAGAGGAAGAGAAACACCAAATTAAAATATATGAATCAGATCAATTAATAGGGTATTACGTTATACGTCAAAGAGATGCGCTAGATGTAAGCAAATTGAAGGAATTCCATAATAGACGCCGACAAGAGCCCAGCTCTTAAAGCAAAGGTGTTTTATGATGTAAAAGCAGGTCAAAAAGATTGCGCTAGACAGAGACAAATGGAAGTAATTCCATCATGAACGCCGACAAGAGCCCAGCTCTTAAAGCAAAGGTGTTTCATGATGTAAAAGCAGGGCAAAAAGATTGCGCTAGACAGAGACAAATGGAAGTAATTCCATCATGAACGCCTAAAAGAGCCCAGCTCTTAAAGCAAATGTGTCTCATGATGTAAAAGCAGGTCAAAAAGATTGCGCTAGACAGAGGCAAATGGAAGGAATTCCATCATGGACGCCGACAAGAGCCCAGCTCTTAAAGCTAAGGCTTATCATGACGTACATATAGGGAGGTCAAAGAGATTGCGCTAGATAGAAGCAAATGGAAGGAACTGCATCAGCAACGCCGACAAGAGCCCAGCTCTTAAATTAATGGTGGCAGGTCAAATTAGAAATTGGGTATCCTTGTGAGTCTAATTACAGTCTAATTAGATTCAACGCTCTTTCCTTCGAATACTGTGTAAGTGTAGTTGCT
Organism: Drepana arcuata; assembly: GCA_016069955.1. Taxonomy (NCBI): domain Eukaryota; kingdom Metazoa; phylum Arthropoda; class Insecta; order Lepidoptera; family Drepanidae; genus Drepana; species Drepana arcuata. The sequence continues at coordinate 82,757 of JACCPG010007577.1, forward strand.
TGAACGTACTCGTGTTCAGACTATGACTAATTCTGCCTTGGATTTAGGTCTGCTTATAAATGTCTCATTTAAAGCGACTACACACTTAATATTTTTGTTTAGTTTTAATTTTATTTCATTCTAGCTGTGCCCTGCGGTTACACCCTCGTAATATTAAGTTTTATGGTTTTATAATCCTTACCAATAATCTATCACTGTGCCAAATTTCATCCAATTCCATTCTTCAAGTAGATTTTGCATTTACATACATATCATCACGCCGAGCCCCTAACGGGGTAGGCAGAGAGTATAGAGCGCCAGTTCTCTCTTGACTTACATACCTCTCACATATATTCACGTTTAAATATTACCTAGTAGGGTTAGAAAGATAGTTGAACGTTAGCTAAATCAAACACAGTACAACAAACGGACATTATCATCACATCAACTGCTAGCTATGCTGATTACAGTATTTGTAATGTATGATGTTGCATGATTAAAAGCAGAGGCCTTATTACCTGTACCTATCACTGTAAGCGTATCATGCAATATTATATGTCTAATCCAACGCATGCCTGTCTTCATCTTTACAATCTCACCCTCGTTCACGCCACTTTTTTTGCGAATCTCTTCACCATCTCTTCATTCTCTCTTCTATTTATCCATTCATGAAATATTTAGACAACATAATAAAACCTAAATCAGGATTGCTTGGTTTTCTCATGAAGCTGCTAAAACCTTTCACCCAGCCGAAAGTAGACTAAGATCTACATTTTAAATAATTCATCATTCAGGAAATTCTCCCACGGTGTATCTGAACGGTACATACTCTTTGTGGATACCCAACAGCTGTGACGAAGGAGTGATAGTTAGAACGCGTGTGCTTTAGATATAATTTGGTTTAATTTACTTCTTTGCTGTCGGTAATTTTATAATGACAGTCGGTGGCATGTTACGTTGGTTTGGACACAGAAAGGATGAGTGAAGAAAGATTGACGAAACAGATATACAAAGCAAAAGTGTGTGCAAGAAGAGGCACAGGAAGACCACGTTCCAACTACCTGGATCAAATCGATCGGACTCTGAAGGACGGGAACGTTAAGAGTACTCGAAACCGACGAGCATGTATGAAGAGACTGATGAATGTGGACGAAGCGAAAGAGGTATGTAAGTCTAGAGAGAACTGGCGCTTTATACTCTCTGCTTACCCCGTTAGGGACTCGGCGTGATGATATGTATGTATGTATGTACAGTCGGTGACGGCGGGATTCATGCATTCACTTCTGTTTTTAAATGCCTTTATCGGGTTACTTATATTACATACATATATATCATCACGCCGTGTCCCTAACCGGGTAGACAGAGAGATTAGAGCACCAGTTCTCTTTAGACGTACATACCTCTTTCGCCGCGTACTCATTCATCAGTCTGTTCATACGTACCCGCCGGTTTCGAGTACTCTTGATGTTCCCGTGTATTGTAGTTGGGTACTAATAGTAGTACTAGGCCTCTCGTGACTATATGTCACGTTGTCTCGTTGAATATATCTCGCTCAGAGAATTAGCATTGCTATCCGTCTGGCAATGCTGCTAGTCTTCTTGATCGTTGCCTCGGGATACCGATTTAGGGCAAATTGTTTATATACAGGTAAGTGGTTAGCTCGAAATTGTTTATTGTAAATTCTGCTAACAGTTCATAACTTATTTGCTCAAGTTTATTTTTTAGCCGACTTCAAAAACGGTGGAGGTATCTCAATTCGAATAATTATATTAAGGTGACGGATGGTGAAGCCATCGCCATCTCGCACTGGTTTGAAGATTCTTAAACGAATGCGGGTAAAGAGTCCAGGTTCGAACCTGTACTTTCCACCTCGGCTGACGCATCACGATGTCTCACAATAGTCCCCGAAGGATTAGGCAGAGCTGTGTAGAATCCAAATACGCACTTTTCGCCGGAAACATTTTTTTGATGCTAATTTGACAGATGGCGGGCTTATTGCCGTTTCTTAAGCACGACTATACATAAGTCTTTAAATTTCTTCTCAAACGTATGCATGTTACTTCTCGTTATTTCACCGTAAAGCTCGTGGTGTGGCAAATCATGTCCAGAAAAACTCATTGGTACAGTAAGCAACGAACTACTAAAACCACTAGCTGGCTTGACTACTAGCTTCAATGGTTAACAATTTGGTCCGTTAGCAAAGTACGTGGTCCAGCCATATGCTACAATGTGACGTCATCGCGAGGCGCCTAATGCAATTTGTTGACTCAATGTTTGTGTTATATTAAATGCAAGAATGCTTTAACAATGCACTATCTACAAACTGTTATAGCTCGTTATAGCGTTTGTCGATGAAAGTTGCAATTACTTTTTATTCTTATATCAGCATCGTGGCAATCAAACCGTTTGGCTTGTCGCTGCATCTAGCTCTAGAGATTACTGACACTCTCTGCCTACCCTGTGAATGAACCGGCGTGATGTTCCTATGTATGGTAAAATACGGAACTAATTTAACGCCTTCCCATAAGGGTCGCTGAAGGAGCAGGCAGAGGGATACCCCTTTCGAAACCTGACACTACACTCGACACCTGAGACTACACTCGACACCTGACACTACACTTGACACCTGACACTACACTCGACACCTGACACTACACTCGACACCTGACACTACACTCGACACCTGACACTAAACTCGACACCTGACACTACACTCGACATCATACACGACACTCGACACCTGAGACTACACTCGACACCTGACACTATACTCGACATCTGACACTAAACTCGACATCATACACTACACTCGACACCTGACACTACACTCGCCATCTTACACTACACTCGACACCTGACACTACACTCGACATCTTACACTACACTCGACACTTGACACTACACTCGACATCTGACACTACACTCGACACCTGACACTACACTCGACTTTCGAAACCTGACACTACACTCGACACCTGACACTACACTCGACATCTTACACTACACTCGACACCTGACACTACACTCGACACCTGACACTACACTCGACATCATACACTACACTCGACTTTCGAAACCTGACACTACACTCGACACCTGACACTACACTCGACACCTGACACTACACTCGACACCTGACACTACACTCGACATCACTACACAGTGACCCACACACCCACTTTCATCAGCTATCTGCCTGTGCAAGTCCCATCAAAATCGGTGCAGCCTTTTCAGAAATTATCTGGAACAGACAGACAGACAAAAAAATTATAAAATGCTATTTTGGTATATGTACCGTGTATACATCCATATGCACTTAGTAAAAAGCGGTTATTTTAATATTACAAACATACACTACAATTATATTCATATGTAGAGCGGTCAAATTTAATGCAGGTACAGTGGCGGTACCCAGTTAGTGTTAAAAAGATTTATGTTCTTTGTAATGTCACCTAATAAGGTTAATCTGTTTATATTTAAATTTCAACATGAAGGCAATTCATTATTCATTCATACCCGTACCAATCTCCATGAATACACCCATTGTGCCCTATTTACCGTATGAACGATTTGATTGAATGGAACGAACGTTCGTTATTTAAACATACATACATACATATCATCACGCCAAGTCCCTAACGGGGTAGGCAGACAGTATAGAGCGCCAGTTCTCTCTAGACTTACATACCTCTTTCGCTTCGTCCACATTCATCAGTCTCTTCATACATACTCGTCGGTTTCGAGTACTCTTAACGTTCCCGTCCTTCAGAGTCCGATCTATTTGATCCAGGTAGTTGGAACGTGGCCTTCCTCTGCCTCTTCTTGCACACACTTTTGCTTTGTATATCTGTTTCGTCAATCTTTCTTCACTCATCCTTTCTATTCTATTCTTTATTTAAACATTTATAAAATACTAGCTGTCCCGCCCAGCTTTGCTTGGGTGGAAAAGTAAATTTTCCAGAAACACGATATCAGCGATTCAATTGTGAATCTAAGCAATTCTAGAATACACCTGAAGGGAGAAAAAAAAATTGGCTCGCCGTCTAGGACGAGTTCAGTGACAAGCACTTTGAGAATACATATATATATATATTAAGATACATTTTAATCTTTACCTTTGGGTAAATATGGGTAATATTGTAGGTTTCCTTTTCCGCAGCTGTAACGGTAAAAAAAATCAATGGCTAATCATATTGAAAATAAATAAATAAATACCATGGGACAATTCCACACAAATTGCCATAGCCCCAAATTAAGCAAACCTTGTGTTATGGTAACTAGACAACGATATGTTTATTTATATAGATAGATATATACATAAATATAAAGGACATCCAAGACTAAGGCACAAATACTCGTGTGCATCATACAACTATCTGCATTCAGCGGGAATCGAACCCGCGACTTAAAGTTCGCAGTCAGGAGCCCTAGCCACCAGTTCAGACGGCTGTCAAGTGATATTGAAGATGTATGAAGTTGCAGGGTTGCCACGCGATGGATTCGGCTCTTCTACCATAACCTACATCCTGAATCGGCCTGAACATCTGTACGAGTAAACAAATGTTCGACGCGCGAATGATAGCAGTCGAGTCGCACTCGCTGCAACTTCACACCGATCGCAGACGCTCTTTGTCCAGCGGAACAAAAGGTTGCC